>ML742344.1:0-28731 GCA_009193465.1 Aspergillus avenaceus
TTCACCCACATTGTCTTTCCTGACCTATTCTCTCTTTTTCTCTCTCTCTCTCCCTCTCTCTCTATCATTCCTTAAGGTAAAATTCAATATGCTTCATGTATCTTTCTGAGGTCTGTGGAAGAGTAAAATGATTAATTTGATAAAATAGAAAACTAAATTAAATCGATGGGAATGAGGAGAGGGGGGAGGGAGAAAGACACACAAAAAAAAAAGTTTGGGGGCGATAAAGTTTGAAAACATACCTACGCTGCGTATCTATGCGCTCCAACACTATGTATGGCGGGGAGTGGTAAAATAGGAAATCGATCTCCATAGAATTATTAATCCTCCCCTCATTGAATAAATTTTATTTTATTTATTCATTTATTAATATATGTATTTGGTTTTATTTTCACCCATTCCTTGAATTGTAAAAGTTTTATTCCGTAAGCCATTTTCTTCAGCCTGTGAGTCTGTGACATGATGCGGCTCAGCCCCCATCTGACAGCATCCTAATGCGGACCCCGACAGAGAAAGAAGCTGTGAAAGCCTGTGAGGTTGATTATGTACTCCGTACATGGATGCCTAGATTTAGGTTATCAGATAGTCTCATTGGTCAATGGAGGAATTGGAAGCGGTGGAGATGTTGAGCCGAGTACGAGGGTCAGTTACCCACTGGTTACAGAGTATGTGCAAGTGACTGCCTTTATTTTGGCCGGTTTTGTGCGGCTTTAAGGTATCTGCTTCGTACCGGCCCCCAGGCACCGGACATGCTTGAAGGCTGCCAGAGGACCCACTCCGTAAGGAATATCACCAATGATATATTGATATTTCCCTATGACTCACACCTGCTGACCGCAGTTGATTGGAGCTATCCCCTCTCTGGTTAGAGTGATGAGCGGGGAGCTGCCGAAAGGTGATTGGCGGAGGGCTGGTCGAAGGGCGCACACACAGCGTTTAAGAAGTGCCTGATTTCCCTTCGCTGCCTTGCGCTTTTTCTTTTCTCTTTTCTATTTGTCTCTGCTCCCTCCCCCCCTTCAACACCTTTCACCCGTTCTTTCTACTTCAATTCTTGATTCTTTCGATCACTTTCTTCTCCGTCACCATACAGCCATATATTAATCCAGAACTAGATTTTAAATATTCTATCCAAAATGGCCTCGTTCTAAATCCGTCTAACGGAAAAATCTCGTCTTTCTCTCCCGAGACAGACATCATAGATCCTCAACGGACTACGTCTTCTTTTATTCCTTCAACTTCTCAACCTTCAGAGTCTCCTGTTCCAGGACCTCTGAACTTTAGCATTCCTTCGGGTAGCTCAAGTTCTCTTTCGAACACCATCACCACGTTCGGCGTCACGTCGTTCATCACGGATAACCATCAGCAAAAATGGCTCCTTACACCCCCGCCCCCGCAGCCTACGGCTCAGAATTTGAATCCGAACAACAACAACAACAACAACAACAACAGTCCCAGCTCCCTACCAGGAGACTTTGTGCTCTTTCCTCCCCAGTCTTCTCCCAGGGACTCTTGTGCGCTAGCACCCTTGAGTACAACCCCTAGACGTCCGCTCCGTCATCCATCTCTGGTCCACCCTGTGCTCCGCTCTCGACACTCCCCCGGCTTGCAGCAGTTTCAACCGCAGCTATCAGCCTCGCCAGTTCAGGTTCCCCACTCGACCAGACTTGTACAGTCTACAGGGTCTACTCAGTCTTCGTCTCACCGGATTAGTCCTGCTCAGAATCGCTCCTTGCGCTTTCAAGCAGCGGCCATAGCTTTAAATCCCACCTATCCCTATCGCCCACCCGTTACACCATCTAACAGTCTCGCCAAGTATTCACAGTATCAGAACCACTTAGTATCGCCGCCCAATTATCGCCGCATCATGTCCACTCCCAATATCGCACAAGGTGAGTCTGGGTTTTACCATACGTGTGGTGTTTCCCCTGCTGATCTATTAGTAGATCTTCCGGATTTCTTCGATTTCCATGTGGATCATTTTGGAGACGATATAATTCCTTCCACCGAGCCAACTATGCTTTCCCATCAACAGGTGACCGCCAGCGTCCTGGCACCCCAGGACACCCTGGCTGATCTTCCGTCGGGGACAGTTTCGCCGAAAGATCTGCTAATGGATGCGTCGGCTCCTCCGTCGACCTCCTTCACGGATATAAGCACACCTTCATTCGAGTCCCCAGGGTATTTTAGCCAGGACACTTCTCCTATGTTCGCTACGAATATGGAGCTCGGCCATGGTCATGAGGAGTGGGATCCTCTCTTCCCTCAGGATGTCTTGTCCATACCACTCGACACGGCCCACTTTGACGTTGCGGCAGCCCTGTCCCAGAAGAAGGTCGATGCCCCTCAGTCTCCCGTCATCCGGACTAACGCATCTCGTGCCTCGTCGCCTACTTCTACTCGCTCAGTGACGAAGCATTCCGCTGTCGCTGGTGTTAATGCCCGCCAGAAGAGGCCTCTGCTCCCTATAGAGTTTGATTCTGCCGATCCAGTGGCGGCGAAGCGTGCTCGGAATACCGAGGCTGCTCGCAAGTCGCGCGCGCGCAAGCTTGAGCGCCAGGAGGAGATGCAACGCAAGATTGATGAGCTTGAGAAACGCCTCGAGGAGGCCCAGCGGCGTGAGCAGTACTGGAAAGCAATGGCTCAAAATAAGGGCTAAGATTCAAAATTCGGTTACTATGTTCTGTATATTGCGTTTCTGGAGTTTCTGTTTCAAGGAATTCTGCGGTGGACGGGGGCACTGAGCCTTCCATTAGCCCGGATGTCGGAAAATCTCTATTGATGGCGATGGAGACTTCTGGCACGATAAAAGTTTTGTCATTATTATGGTCATGCACTCGCATGTTTGGATCGATTTGTTTGTCTCATTACTACTGGCTTGTATTGATTGGCTGTTCTGTATTTTCCGGTTCTTTTAATACCGTTGTTGGATTTGATGTTTTGCTATTCACATACATAGCCGGTTCTGATGTCTCCTGCTTGTCAGGATTGACTCGTGGCTATTACTTTCCTTGCTTTGCAGATATGACTGCACTAAATGGATTTTCGGGTGCTGCTTCTAAGTATATTTATCAGATTGTCTACTGAAACCACCGATGTTAGTGACCCGACTAGATTTGGATTGTAGGTTGAAATTCAATGCGCTTTACTACTTTCACTGCCAAGTAGAAATCATTTGAGACTACTAAGCATGCAAGACGATTTCAGTCCATTCGAACACCAGACGCAGCTCAGACTTGCCTTTTTAAACACTTCATTGACCAAAACCTCTTGGTCATCATGTCCCCCATTCATACCATACACGGCAGATCGGCACATAATTTATCCATCCCTCAAACCGCGCATATCTTTCAGCCAGACACTTGTGCAAACTTTGATGTAGAACCAACCATCCGTGCTCATCATCAGCTGGCTCTTACACCGGTGATCAGCGCAGAGTGAACAACAATGAATGAGTAGGCGGTTGCTTTCCATTGAAAGTGAGCAATATCTAGTATGCAGGCCGAAAGAGCAGTTCAGAAGGTAGGAGAGATTCACATGTCAACCCAAGTGCTGGATGAATATAAAGGAATGATATCCGATGAGGGGATGGGCTCAGAAGTATCTGATCCAGAAATTGTCATCACTGCTGGTCTTGGTCGGTGCTGCTGGCTACTTGAGTGCTTAGGGGTCATCTGACAAAGGGCAAGCAACGGGGCTGTCGTACGCGGCTTGGTTTTATTCAACTGAGTGCATCAGTGCCTTTGACTCTACCTTTTTCCATCTTTGCTGTCCTGGAGCCGAACTGAATTGCACGTTTCTTTTCTTTGGCTACATTTGGCATGCCTAGTATGAGGGCGACAAGGCGAAGGGCTCGTTTCTCTGGGTCGATACTGGCCGAAGAATCCTTGATCTCACCTTCTAACGCACAAAGTCCAAAACCGCACTTTTCCCAAACAGGGACTTGCACTACCCATGACACGAAATCCTCATCCAAGTATGGAAACCGTGCTTCACGGCCCCAATGCGCTATAACCCGGTTGTCACGGCCAAGATTACGCTTTCCAAGTCGACTGACGTCCAGGTCGATCTCATCAATGAGCCCTTCAAAACCATCACGCGAAAATGCTATTCCATGCCGCGCGTATCCTGCAAAAAGTTCATCAGCTCCAAGGCCTGATAAAAGTACTCTTGCAGGTGTTGTGTATGTGCGTGGTTCAATATGGCTCCGTTGACTGTCGATTGCAAATCCTTGCCCCCGTGAGGCAAAATATAATGCACATGCGATCGAGAGGTCCATCTCTGTATTGTGTGGTCTCATAAGCCGCTTCACCGTTTCACGGTGTGCAACAGTCTCTGAATAAGGTATATCAATTGCAACAAAGCGCCAGTTACGACTGGGACAAACTTTCTGTAGTTCTGCATATGCCGCCCGGCCAGTAATCCGGTCGGGGCAACTTTCATAAACCGAACTTGTCTTTGTTCCGTTGCTAGCTGCCGCGGCAGCAACGACACGTGGGTTCTCAAAAGCAACGTTGAGAAGATCAATAGTCTCATCTATTGGTAAAATCTCAGTCGAAAGCCGGGCTAGGATAGTACAGTCGAGCCCTCCAGAGAACAACACGGCAACCTTCGTGTTGTTCTGACAATTGAAGTTTGGAGGCTCTCGCACATTTTGAATTCGAAGTGCAAGCGATTGGCGGAGATTTTTCTCCAGGCTCTTCACCGAAGCAGACTCAACAGTTAGTTGCGGAGGGGAACCTTGTGGTGTGGATCTATTCATCAGGGGTATTGGGTTTATCTGCGCCAATCTTTAGCCAATGAGTAAATACAAGATCGGAAGTAAATATGTACCAGATGCCCAGGTAAGTCGGTATTCTGCCAGGGGAATGTTTGTATATTATTAAGGTTACAGTGGCCTTCCATAAACGAATTTGTAAGATCTAGTATATGCAAACCTGTGGTAGACACTTCTTCAAAGTTCGTAGATGATGTACCGTCACAGAGACTGCATATTTTCAAGGCTCCGCTTACATCAAGGCCTTGAAGTAGAGACCGCCTTCCCAGACAATCCCTCGTGAAGTACAGTTTGGCATTCACTGCGTCATAAAATACAAAAGCAAAGGGTCCAGAGATGCCACTGACAACATCTATGATTCGCTGGATGGCATCCCCAGTACCGGCAGAAAGGTACACGGCTTGCAAAAGTAACCTAAAGATTAGTTGGGTGTCATTACCTTGAATGGGCTCACCCGCTATTTTCCAAGCGTCCCCATTCCAGCACAATACTGATCCAGTCGTTTGATCAACCATAGGCTGGGATACAATTTCATCGCCTCTCATTGAGAGGACTGTTGACACAAAGGTGAGACAGATTGAACCTGACTGATGGGGGATGAGTTGTTGAGCCTTGTGGATTTGAAAACTATCAGGGCCCCGTTGATTTAACAAACAATTGGTCTCCTCGTTAGGAAGCACATGATCGGAATGATTCAAAGAGAAAAAGATCCCACACATGGTGATTGACTATTGGTGTGGGGGAGTGGTTAAATATGCTGATTAAGATATCTATAAAAGTGAGAGGGAGAAACTTTCGTAAGAGAGAATGAAAAGAAGATGAAATGAGTTTCAATCGGAATCCGGGTACAGAAATCATCCGGCGGTGAGCTTTTTTTTTTTTTCGTTTCAAGTAGGTAAATACTATTATATGTACTTGTCTACTCTCGGCTCCGCCTTGTAATCCGTGGAGAACTTTGACAATTGGAACCATACAATAATTACCAAACCAAACCAAACAACTGTCGGTTCCTTTTTCTTTCCCCAACTTTGAGTGTCCGTTTCTTCTTCTCCTTCTCATCCTCCTCCTTCTTTCTTCTGGCTTTCTTCTTTTTCTTTTCTTTTTTTCTTTCTAATTTCCCTCTCCCTTGTTTTATAGTTAATTAACACTGACCATCAAATATAATTTCCCACTATCTTTCTTACCCCCCCCTCCGGGTTGTTTTCGGCCCGCTTATCTTGCTAGACAGCTTCTGAACAGCCTTATTCCATAAGAAAATTACCCCTCATGATGCCCCGTGTTTTTGTTCTCACTTGTCTTCTTTGATTTGTTTATCTATCTTTCTATTAATCCCCCTTTTTTTTTTCCTTTTCTTTTTTTTTAAAAAAAAAAAAAAAAGGGAGCGTGTATGTGGGGAGCTTATGTCTGCAACAGGGCCCTCGGATTTCCCGGCTCCCAGTGGACAAGGGATTATCCCATCCAATTCTCACAATGAGGGGAACGAGATAGAGCATCAAATGGCATCAGCGGATAACTACCCGGCTTTGGAGTCACAAAATGAAACCTTATCCAATACAAAGGATAGAAATGATATAAGACAAGCCGATATGGAGGGGGATACAGAGAACCCTCCGCAAGGTGCATTTACAGAGCAGCCGAATGTAACATCCACCACCCCCTCGATTCCCAGTCAGCCGGTCCCCACGCCTTCCGAACAAGAACTACCTGGGAAGATGAATGAATTGTCGTTATTGACGAATATCCCGGATTATATACCGACGCCGATCACTGCAAAACCCCCACCTCCGCCTGAAAAAGACCATGCGTACCTTAACTCTAAACCTCAGCCAGTGGGGCCCTCGCATACAACAAAAGTGCCTTCTGGATGGAACGAGAAAAAACTGCCGGAGGTTCCTAGGTGGGGTAAGAAGGTCGCTGGAGACGGATGTGGCCGGGGTGGCGATTCTCAGCCCGAGATACAAAGTATCATGGAACAGTTCCAGGACTCTGCCCGTTGTGAAGATCAAGAACACATAATGTCCCCTCGTTTGGAGCTGGCTGAGCAATTTTTTGGTGGCCAAGGACACTTTCCTCCTCGACAATCAAGCTTAGACCATACTAAGGGTGAGGCCGCCCAGAGTGTAAACGCCAAAGCGGGGACGCCCGTCTCCCTCGAAAAACAGCCACTTCCAGGGCATCATAATGCACGTAAGAAATCCAGCACCGATGAGCCTGCTCTAACCCGGCGTTCGTCGACCTCTACTATACCTCCCCCACCAGAGCCAGAGCCTGACCAGCCTTTTGATTTTCACCGATTTTTGGAACAATTGCGACATCGTACTGCGGATCCGGTGGCTAAATTCTTACGCTCGTTCCTCCATGAATTCGGTAAACGACAGTGGATGGTGCATGAACAGGTCAAAATTATCAGTGACTTTTTGGCTTTCATCACCAATAAAATGGCCATGTGCGAGGTATGGCGTGACGTTTCCGACGGGGAATTTGACAATGCCAAAGAGGGAATGGAGAAGCTGGTTATGAACAGGCTGTACTCTCAAACATTCTCCCCCGCTATTCCTTCTCCGCCCTCCATCCCAAGAAGTGCAAGCAGGAGCAAGCGAAGGGAAATGGAAAAGCTTCATGGTCCATGGAGGCGAGGTCAGCACCAAGAGGATATTGAGCGCGACGAGGTGTTGGCTCAGAAGGTCCGTATATATAGTTGGGTAAGAGAGGCACATCTTGACATACCGCCCGTGAGCGCACATGGCCGTCGCTTTTTAACCCTGGCCCAGCAAGGTAAGCCCTCCCTATACTGAGGTGGTCAAGACATCGCTAACATCTGTGGCAGAGCTTCTTAAAATCAATAGCTACCGGGCACCACGCGATAAGGTTATCTGTATACTAAATTGCTGCAAGGTGATATTCGGTGGGTGATGTTCCGGAACAAATGGCCGTTGGTTGATCACTGACAATGTTGCAAGGCCTACTGAGAAACTCAAAGACATCGGATACATCGGCCGACTCATTTGTGCCGCTTCTAATCTACGTGGTACTTCATGCTAACCCTGAGCATTTGGTTTCTAATATCCAATATATCCTTCGCTTCCGTAATCAGGACAAACTCGGGGGAGAGGCCGGATATTATTTATCTTCCTTGGTAAGTCTGTCGGGGTATGCCTAAGTAGAGCTAGGGTATTCGGTTGACCAATGTACAGTCCGGAGCTATACAATTTATTGAGACGCTGGACCGGACGAGCCTAACAGTGAGTGACGAAGACTTCGAGCGAAACGTCGAAGCTGCTGTTTCAGCCATTGCCGAACAGAATCGCGAATCGGAAACGCTGGAGCGAGCACCAACGGAGCACCCGGGCCAAAGGTCGTATTCTACGCCCCGGTCCTCGACGGACCTTCAAAGAGGTCGAAAAGAAGCAACGCAGTCGAGCGATGAAGAAAACGCACCGGTAGCAGGGCTTTTGCGCACTATTCAAAAGCCTCTGTCCACGATTGGGAGGATCTTCTCTGATGAGCCCGATTCTCCCGAAGAACAGCAACCAGCGGTGACCCCGCAAACTAGCACTTTGCCACGACTTAATCCAAACGTGTATCAACCTCCTCGTAGCAGTGGCGAAGAGCGTCGATCGGGCGACTGTTCGCGTAACACATCGCAGCCACGTCAGGCCAGGGCTTATGATGCTCAGGATGCTGCAGCTCGTCAAGCCAGTGCTGAGGATGCAGAAGCCCGGCGAATACAACGTGTAGAGCATAGTAATGTGGTTGAAACTCTCTCGAACATGTTTCCAAACCTAGACCGCGACGTCATTGATGATGTTGTCAAGATGAAAGAGGGTCGGTAAGTGTGAACACTGTCCGCACAATCTCAACGCCTCAAGTGGGAACTAATACTCGCCACAGGGTAGGATTAGCGGTAGATGCATGTCTCGCTCTGAGTGCAGAGTAAAGCTTCGGGGGAGGTTTAGTGGAGGTATGATGTATGACATTAGGTGTCTTGCACGTTCGGCCTTATAAGAGCTTTGCGTACAATAAACTTTCATGTACTTACTGTATGCCTCCGTTATTTAGGCATGTCATACTATATTTATGTATTAATCAGTGTTTTGCAACCGCTGCTAAGGGTAGTGGCGGCAGCATAGTGACATCAAAAATTTTCCTGTCTTTTTCAAAGGAGAGATGTATAGTCTAGTAGAGTATTTCATGTGGGTAAACGGAGGGGAGAGCATATATAATGTACTCACTCAAGTTGTTGATTGTTCCCTACCATATCTACCTACTGGGATTTCGAGTTTACACCTGAGGTATCAAGCACTCCGCCCCATTGCGTTGTGATCAACCAATCATACTCATTTGATCCAACCTCGCTTATCTTAGTGGCGTTTTTAAGACCCCACACCTCCCTATAAAAGCTCCCGTTCCCCCTCCACCTTTAAGGATTTTTTTTCTTTCTTTTCTTCATACTTACCTTGTTTGGGTGGCTGCGATCAAGAAGGCAGTCCACCACGGATTGGTCCCTGCATTGCACAGCGCGGCGGAACAATCCGTTCAACGGCCTTCGGGTCATTGACAGGCGTATTCTTTGGCATTCTTCTCTCTATGAGGGATCTCCTTTTCATCAATTCTTGCGCTAAATACGCGAGTTTGGAGAAGAGGTGAAAGTTACTATTTGTAGTAGATAGCGGTTGAATAATCTGACCTTTTGAATTGATCTTGCTCTATGATGACGCTCTGTTGACACGTGAGCCAAATTCTCTTGAATTTAAAAATATAAATATTTGTGTAGCCCTTGTGTAACCGAATTTCATTGCTCTTCCAGAACTATTTCAAAGGTGTTTTTATTCTGCCCCTGTCTGTCCGTCCATATTCATTATTTTTTTTTGCCTTCTGATTGATAGCTATCAATAGCCGTGACAATGCCTGTTCCAATTTATAACAGCAGTCAAGACCAGTCCAACAACCATGCCAGCACTGGCACGGCCGGTCATGCATCGATTGAAATCTTTTCCGCCAGCAACAACAGCGGCGGCCCTCGAGTCGACAGCGGTAGCATCGGTGGCACCGTAATAGACTCTGGCTCCTCAGGCGTGCCGAATATGGATAACGACAGGTCGCTGAGTAAGGAGGAGGCCGATCGGCTGTACGAGGAGAGGATGGAAGAGGAGTATGCGAAGAGAGAGGGGGGCGCTTAAACTGAAGTAATGGAGAGAGGGGTGTATCTAAGTAAACAGAAACTTTCACTTACTATCTGAGAAGTGATTTGTATGACCATGCTCATATATATACATACCATGGTATGCATATATTATACACACACATATAAACAAACATAAATAACTTCCTGCTACTAGTATTATGATGTTACTCGGCCGTCCATTCTGTTGAATGGGTATTTAGTAATGAGAACCACTCAATCCAAACAGATAATACTGGAGCAACAGTACTAGTATCGTGCAGGGTGCGATGGTCTTCAAACGTCAACTTGACATTAGACTAAGATCAATCTTGGACAACTCACTCTTTTTAAAGTCGTCCTCTAGTTGCCTACGTACTTCGTAAACGAAGTAAAAAATAGATGAGGGGGCATGGGATGGGGGTTGAAAGAAAAAGAAAGTCGTGGTGCAGTTGGCTCCTCGTATTCAGCAACGTCATCACCGGACAACTATTCCCAAGGAAAATAGCTAAACTTTGAGGGGAAAAAAAAGGTCAATTACATACAACTAAACAATCTCGCTTACGCTACAAAATGTGCGATGATCAATGATTACGAGCTTGTCTATACTGTCAAATTTACTGTTTTGTTTTTCTCGCAGATCTCGATCGAAACCAGTGAGAGCTAATCCGTGGAAACCCTAATCCCTTCATTTCCGTTAATACGAGCTGCTGAGCCTCTTCCTCCTCATCTACCCCTTGAAGTGGATCTTTTTTGATTTAGAATGGCGCATCTACTTCAGGGTATCTGTGGTGAATATTCTTTTAGTTTATCTCGTGCACCTGAGCCGCTTGCTGTATCGAAACTCTGGCTCTACAACAATACTATTGGTGTTACTAGTTTTACCCCTTAAGTCTAAATACGAGAGATCGTTGCTCTGATCATGTTGATCACACACTATTGAGTAGAGATGAGCTTTGGAGAGCTGGAAAGATAATCAAAAATATATATATATTCTAAGAGTGTATGATATTCCATTTCAAAGCACTAGTAGCTACTAATATATACATTCTGGACACAGAATTCAAGTTGCTACTACTCTATCAAAGGACATTTTCTCTCATTTCATTCTCATTGACACCAGTCCGACTCAGTTTTGGGTCTATGCGGAAAGCGTTTTCGTGACTATATCTGCATAGTACAAACACGAAGTTTTCTGTGAAAATGTACCTAAGGATTCTTTCGTTTGTTTTCCTGGCTACCAGCAGCATGGCTGCTCCCGAAGCCGCAGGCTCAGACGAATACAATGAATACATGGACAAGCTTGATAGCTTGTAAGTGCACATGTTGATGCATTCTAGAGTTATGCTAATGTGTAACAGGGCTGCCGAAACTGATTATGCAGCGCTTGCAAGCGAGATGCCGACCAATATTCCAACGGGACTTTCGATCAACGCGCCGCCAAGCTCTATCATGTCGATACTCTTGACAGCTATCCCTGTATCGTATCTTAACGAACTCTCGAATCCCTCTTCTCGTTCATCCATGTTTAGTGAGATCAGTGCCGGCCACTATCCTGACTGGTACAAAAGTCTCCCCGGGGATGTGAAGACTTACATCTCGACTGCGTATCAGACTGATGCAAAGGCCACTGGTGCAGACAAGACCGGTGACATTACCGTCACTAGCGGGGCCCAAGCGACCCCTACCGGTACTACCGAGTCTGATTCTTCCAATACTTCTACTTCGGAGGCCGGCGCTGCAGCACCTACTGGTGCTATTGCGGCTAGTTTGGCGGGTGCTGCAGGCATTCTCGGCCTCGCCATCGCGTTGTAATCAGATAGAGAAAAAGATTCTTGTCTCCGGCTGCGATTCTGTCAAATATGGTATATTAAGAAATAAATACCGAACCTTTTAGGGCTTGTACAGCGTATCTCTTTTTCAAGCTTAGTCATACCTTGTTAGATGGTTAACCAATGAATAAAAGAATCACAGAACGTTGACATTAACTAATTTGTGATGGGAGTAAGAACCTTTTGTCTTTTAGTTCATCGACCACTCATAGCATTGCTAATTCTAAGCCGTTTCAATGTCGCACCAATCATGATGACTCCGATTCTATTTCTGCACGCAATCGGTCATTTGTACAGATCAGAGAAAGATCTTCGACCGCGCTGACTATTATGAAGTTCTGATTGGCTGAACAAGAGAATCAGACTGGGGGCCTTGTAGTTTCAACCAACGAGAAAAATCCTCAAAAAAAAAAAAAAATAGAGAGAGCATGATTTACGGAGTAGATAGTACTATGTAGGGTGATGGCCCTATGGGTCCAGAATATAAGTGAGCAAGCTTGACTTGTTTTATATTTTTGCTTCTTCTTTTCATGATTTACAATTGAAAGTCATTTTTTAAACGAAGTCATATTTTTTTTTTTTCTCTCTCTTCTTCTTCCCCAAGAATATCTAAAATTCGAAGAAGAGCCGAAGAAAAAGATTAAGACAAAGAAAGAGCGGAAAAGGTCTAGAATCGAGACCATTTACCATTCTGACGTCACCCCCTTCTCGTGTTTACTCTTTTGTCTTATTTTATTTTAATATTTGAGATCATTCTTCCTATTTTGTGGCATCTTATTTTACTATTTGCTTGTCATGGCTCTCTTGTTTATCAAACAGAAGCTGTTTCCCAGTCAAAATAATCGATCTTTCAGTAAATTTGGTACGTCTCTATATCGCGGCTCGCCGTCCCCCATTTCCTTCACTAGTAGTAATCGACCAAAGCTGACCTGAGCGAAGGGAAGCCGTTGCTTGCATCAGACGATGTCACATTATCTGGAGACCATGATGATATTGAATCACAGCGCTCCTATAGTACTTTTCGTCCTTCCTCCCTTATATCCGACACAACAAGCACCGGTAGCTCGCGCTCACGCATTAACCCCCGCATCATTTCAGATGCCATTCTGGGATTGTCCGATGGCTTGACGGTGCCCTTTGCACTGAGTGCAGGTCTATCTGCACTGGGCAACACCAAAGTTGTTGTGCTTGGAGGACTCGCGGAACTGGCTGCTGGAGCCATCTCCATGGGGTTGGGTGGTTATGTGGGAGCCAAGAGCGAAGCGTAAGTTTCCCTTGTACAAGTTTACAAACGACTTGCATCAAATCTTAATGAAGATTCTTTGGCTATATAGTGAGTCCTATGAAGCAACCGTCCGCGACGCGAAAGAACTTGTCGAAACCTCTCCGGCTGAGACCACGGCCATTGTCCACGATATCTTCTCCGCATATTCTCTACCCGAAAATGCCATCTCCCAGATCAATAGCTCTCTTCACGCCTCTCATGATCGCCTTCTTGATTTTCTTATCACATTCCATCACAAGGAGTCCGAGCCCGACTGCAACCAGGCCTGGATCTCGGCTGTCACTTTGGCACTAGGTTATTTCGTCGGTGGATTCATCCCTCTTATCCCGTATTTCATTGTCAATCAGGTGATAGATGCCCTATACTATAGCATTGGCGTGATGGCAGTCACATTGCTAGTATTTGGATATATTAAAACCTGTGTCGTGCGTGGCTGGCGAGGGAGTGATAATATCGCTGCTGGTATCAAGGGCGGAGTGCAGATGTGTCTCGTTGGTGGTGTAGCAGCAGGCGCAGCGATTGCTCTGGTGAGAATGATCGGAGATGGTTCTTAAATCATTCTAAGTATTCTTTTTCTTTTTCTTCCTCTTCTTACCCCTCCCCTCCACCTCTCTTTCTCCTTTGCGATGCATGTACATACAACGATATCAAAAACATCATATAGACAAGCGCGGGCGTTTCGGATGGAAGGGCAAAATAATCACATCCACAGGGGAAAGATGATATTCTGGCATCATTAAATCACTCTTCTAAGGCTCGTACAACCAAACTCTTTGCCCGATTCGACATGTCAATCTTCAGGGCTAATTCTCGCCCCTGCTCTGACATTTTCGCCCATGTCTTCTTCAAAATTCCCACGACTTTCTCTTCATCATAGCCCTTTTCAAACTCCTCAAACTGATCATCTAAAAATACCAAACAAGCTACATCTTCCAAAACCTGTGTTTGAGGATCCCCACCCTTTAACCCCTCCTTACGCACCAACGCTGCTACCCTGCTCGCCTCCTCCGGCGAATATCCGACCTCACGACAGATCGCCTCGGCCATATCGGCCTGGCGCTTCTGCAGACCACTGCGCCAGGCATGATAACCGAGTTTGGTGGCGGGGTAACTGGATCGCGGGACCTCCCAACGTTTCAGGTGTTGAGCGCGGATGGCGAGGCGTAGGGTTTCAGGCGCAGAGGGTTCACGTAGAGTAAGGTATTTGGTCATTTTATTGGCATAGTGCAACTCATAGGGAATCGGGGTGGGGGAAGAAGGAGAGGTAATAATTTTGGGGTCTTCTTCATGAAGGACATCAATTTTATGAAGAGCCTGAGTGTATTTGTCCGTCATTGTGTATATATATAGATCTTTAAAATGTGGTTGTGAGATTTCAAATGGTAACAAAAGAGAGAGAGAGAGAGAGAGAGAAGTAATTGATGTGCAATGCGGTGCTTTAGATTGGTTCAAAAAGAAGGTTTTCCCGCTTGTAACTTTTGTAATATTCTTTTGTAATAAATTGGTTTCCGTCTCTCTTTTGCTTTTCTTTTCCTCTCCTCCTCCTCCCCCCCGCACTTCCTCCTTAATATACTTACTTACATACAATCTTCTACTCCTGATTTTTGATTCTCTTGATCCCCAAATTCCATATATAACCAATGTCTGCCCTCACAACTTCGCCTTCGTCGCCTCCTCTTTCTTTCCCTCCTCGGCCCCCTTCTTTAGAGCTCTCCAATATCGGCCCTTCAGTCCCAAGACCCCGAACCCCTGCTCTGCCCATTGATCCTCCCATGCTGGCAACCAATACGCACCCGTCCCTGGAGCGGGAGGCCCCGCCAGCTCGCGCAGAAAGTCAAAATACTCCTTGAAATCCGGCTTGATCTCATGAAACAGCGACGTAGGTCCCTTGTATTTCAATCGCTCGACTTCCCACAAATCCTGCACTTGCGGATTAGGCAAGTCCCCCGCATTCCGACCCGCGAAATACCGCGCCACGGCGATGGCCTGATATTCGTACACTCTGAAGCTGATGGCCGCTCGTACCTGACCCACCAAGGCCAAGGATGGGTCTCCGATCTTGAAGATGTGTTGGTAGAAGCCGGCGACGCGATTGTTGGGGGTAGTTGGGTTGGGTGTGAGGAAAGGATAGGCGAGTTGGAACCCGGTCGCGAAAATGATCTTGTCGATGTGGGCGACGGTGGTTTCGTCTGAAAACGTGACGGTGACTTCGGTGTTACTTGTATCGATGCGCACAATGGTTGGCTTGACGGTGACGTTCGGAAGATCCCATGCTGCCTGTAGGGCTTCGTTCTTGCCTCGGAGCGAGAGGTATAAAGGCCCTTGGACGATAGCATGAAGATCTGCGACCAAGTCGGCCGAGGATATACTCCCTCCGACTACAAGTACCTTTTTGTTGACATAATCATTTGCGGAGCGGAAAGATTTCGAATGTTCGAACTTGGTAGGGTGAGCGGCGAAGGCATGCCTCAGTCCTGCAATGTCCGGAATTAAGGGGACGTTGTAATGCCCCGAGGCGATGACGACGGCATCAAACTGTTCTTGCCACCAGTAATCTGACGACTGGTTGTCATGGAGAGTGGTGGATCTCCGGAGCGTCAGGGTCCACTTGTCTCCGTGCTTTTCGACCTTTTCGACGGTTGTCTTGAATGAGACGAGGTGAAGATAGTCTCGGAATAGGTCCTCGAGATAAGCTGCCACGACGCGGAACGGGCGCGAGGGGTTTGCTCGTCCATATTGTCTCACCGATACGGCTGAGTTGACTTCTGGAAATGGGGTGTGTGTGAACGCCATGGCTCTAGCGCCAACGTTGCTATCACGATGGTCGTAGATGGCTGTACGTGCTGTTGTATCCTCGGGAACCGGAGGTGTTAAGGCTGGAAGTTTCGAAGGGATTTCATTCTGCGCCACTTTTGACCACCCAGGGGCATGAAAGACATCGGGAATAGGGTCGTAGTGCCAGAGACCACCAACACGATCGCGCCGCTCAAAGACTTTGATTGTATCGAAAATCTTTTCGTCATTTAATGCTTTAACGGCGGAGACTCCGGAGGGACCAGTACCGATGACTGCTACACTGCGGTATCGTGGACCCATTATAAAAATGTTACCTTTTATATAAATAGGCTTGAGTTGGAAATGAAAGGGGAGGAAGAATGAGGGGGGAAAAACAAAAAGATGGAGAACAAAATTGGTATATGGAAGCTATTCCTTAACAAAATTATTCAATGGCTTTCTTTATATATGCGACTTCACACATACTATTCATTGCGTGAAGCTGCTCCACATTGGCGACATACAGTGCTCTCGGTCTTAATCAACCGTGAATGGGCACTCTCATGATATCAATTCAGCAGATGATTGGGGTTCGGCAGTCTTGCCCCTGACGTGATCTACGCTTAGGGTGAGCTTTGCAGCCCCTGGTCTACAATTGAGCAAATTGAGCTTTGGGACTGGTCGATGACCTTGTAGCTATGACTCTCCTAATCTAAGTCTTAGAAGTATGCAAACCGACACTGCTGAGTGAAGCTAACCACCAGGTCAGAGTTGAGGATTGGTTTGGTTTAAAACCAAAACCTTCCGCCAAAAAGTCCGTGAGGCTTCAAAACCTCCATCTCGCCAACTCATATGCATTATCCATGTCTGTGTATGTTCATTGCTCGAAGATAACCTGTGAATATTGTCCATCGTCGACTGATTTCTTAGGGCTCATACTTTGATTTGATAACATCCAACATTCCAGTGAACGAACACGGCTCACAGATGTCATTATAAACAGGGGGTCGAGTTTACCCTCCAAACGGGTCTTGATTTCCTAAAGATATAACGGTCTGAATAATAAATAAAAATACAAAAAAATAAGATTTTTTTTTTAAAAAAAAATTAGAGAATCTATAATGTTGACGCAATAGCTGAACAATTTATATCGTTTTACGTACATCAATATTGTTTGCTCAATTCAAAATTCAATTGATACGGGTTATGCTGCAATTAACCCTACTTCTTATACATTTATCCACCACTGTCCCATCGGCACAGCAACAATGACTCAAGCATTGTAATCCTTCATTGAGACGAAAGCCCCTTGAGAAGCGTTGGTTCATGAACTATACTCTATAAATACACAACAAGTGACCATTGTAAGTCTTACCCGACATCTCCAAGTCAAGCACCGAATTTGATTCTGAAATCAATCAATCAGACACCTGGGCTCCTCGAGAGCATTTTCCTATTCCTGGCTGTTTCTCAGCACCGTCCCCCATGATGCGGTATATACTTTCAGAATTCCATTGTACATATGTCATCCGTTCTCCTTAGGTAAACTACAAATAATAACCATACTGTAATCGGGTTTACAGAGCTCAAGTATAACTGAACTTTGGAATTGTCTACAACTGATTCTGGTTCATAGGTATCATTCCTATCCGTCTAGTAATATATCACGGCATCCTGGATGCCAGTCGCCTGTACTGCTAATAAACAATCATCGTCCTCAACAGACGAACGGAATACAGTCGGACTCCCTGCTTGCCCACTGAGTAAATATCAAATCATCCCATCTTTAATATGGCTGACGGACAAGATCACAAACCCCAGTCCATTGGCGCAAAAGGAGTAAACAAGAAAGAATAAAGAAAAGGAAAAAGAAAAATAAAGGCAAGCCCAACGGCATCAGTAAAGTAATGAACAAGCAATCACGTTTGAACATGAACATTAGAGCTGTGGATCTCTTGCCTTTCAAGAGACAAAAAAAGACAAACCAGTTCCAGACAATTATTGCTCTCCCAAACGCCACCTAATTGATAAAGCCGGGTATATCCAGCACCATGATGCAAAAATGTACGGAGAATAGTAGTGAGGACGGCTGCCATGCTTTTTGTGGATCTATCAAAGCATGGCAGGGAACCCGAAGCCTAGTCCTCGTTTTTTGAAACCTGAAACCTATGCACGAAAAGGTGTGGGATAAAGAGTAAAAAGAAAAGAAGAGAAAAGGGCAAGATCAAAGATGAAGGAGGGCAAAGCACGATTTTGCTTTTCATCTGTCAAGCCCAACGGCTACCTGGCCCCGATCCCATACATACCAACACCGTAACTTCCACCCCTTTCGGGCAGAGGTGTCGACATCTTCGTGACGTGATCCTATAACCGCAATACCGTTAGTCTTAATTAACCGAAACTTGAGTGGCACGATCCATACTTTCTTTCTTTTCTTCTTGCCAATCCCTTCGCTATTGGAATAAAATGCACCATCGTCATCGTCATCTGCGTAGCCTTCGCCATAACCAACAAAGCTGTTTTCGTCGTAATGCCTTTTACGTCCTCGACTAGGTCTATTCCGCTCCAATTCACCGGCCGCAGGCGTTCCGTTCGGTTGACTGTTCAGTCGCGCGCCATTGGGTGGAGCCGCAGTCTTCTTGCTAACATCTCCGCTACCTGCCTGCTTCGTCGGTTTTTCATGGCCAAGGACGTCCTCCCAGTGATCATTGTTTGGCATCGTTCCTGGCTCCATTTTCATTGCCTTCATGTGGAGAGTTTGCAAAGCCGAGTCGATGTCAACTGCCTTGATATCCTTTCCGTACACCTTCTGGTTGTACCATTCCTCTTCAGGCCACATGGTCATTTGCCTTAAACCACCGGACATACCGGGCTCGTGCTTCACTGGCTTGTTCCTACCAGCAAGGCCAAGGCCTTTTAATTTCCCCTCATATGACTTTCTCAGCCTATTAATCTTCTCGCCCGTGACTGGATCCATTCTTGCAACTGACTTCGCAACCGGACCAAGCCCATACAAAGAGACAAGATCATATGACGGGTCTGGGCCAGTCGCATTATGGGCTATAGGTATCATAGCACAGTGTTAACAAATCTCAATCCAACAAGAGATGGGCCAGAATGCCTTGTCAGGGAAACGGCAACAGCCGCGCAAAGATTGGTAGTGGGGTGCTCTTACAGCTTTTGCAGAGATGGAAGGCTGATGTAAACTCCTTCTGTAATGACTCTAGACTTGATTCATAATTGGAGAGAAGCGCCATTTTCTTGTCAACGTCCATGGCATCGTCATGATCCGACTGTTTCTGATCGCCCATGATTCCAAAATCACGGACTCCGGTCTCTGCACTGAGCTCTCCCAACTGCCGATCGTGATCCGTCCGCCTGTGTCCTGATTGCTGGGTGGATGAATTCTGTTCCATTGCAGAAAAAGCCTCGGTACTCGACCCAAAGGACTTCTCCATATGCTCGTTATCATCGGCGGGAGTTGCCCCGGTGAAATGGCCGCTCACACTGCTGGCCGGAGTCGGAAACGAGTTTGTCGTACCTACAGTCGGCTGTTGTGAGGCCTGGGTAGACATTGGAACGGACGAGGGCGGAGAGGAAAGGTTTGCAGGTTGTGACGTTGCCTGGCTAGGTGACTGCGAGGATGCGAAATTGGAGGCATAATTCTGAGCGCTTACCGACATCAACGGAGGAGATGTCGGAGTCTGTGGTGTCTGTTCGGATGAAATATACGACAAGGCGTTCCCTTTGTGAGATCCGGCGGCGGGAGACGATGGCGAAGGAGGCCCTAATCGGAATGACGCCGAGGCGCGATCGGACATGGAGCCCCGAGTGAAGGGTGAGAAGGATGGTTAAGGATCACAGCCTGAATAGCCTGGGGCCCTATAGCCTTGAGAGTAGATCTGGACTCAAGACCCTATAGTGAAGAGTAGGTCTAAGTAGATCAAGGCTATGAGGGGGTGGGCTGGAATCACGCCGGTCGAGGTTCGCTCAGGCGGGCGAGCAGGACGTTCCACAGCCGATCTAATAAACACACATTCCAATGATCCGACACTGAGCGCTACTAGCGTATGGTCGAATAAGCGATTTGATGGGGTATAATATAAGAGTGGAAAGCGAAAGTTGGGCGATGAAGGTGAGAGCGATGGCTCTTTGGTCCGCACTGGAGGAGAGAAACGGACGGGCTTTGGCTTTGGGGATGTTGGATGACGGCAAGAGGCCGTGCACGTGACCAGACGCTTTTTTTTCTTTCAACGCTTGTAAGGTACTGTATTAATTCAATTCTTTCACGGTGTTTTTTTTTTTTTACAATTCATTACTCGGCGTAATCCTTTTAAGATGTTGGAAAAATTCAATTGATACTGAAAACTCTCTTAGCGGCAATTTCCAATCCAATAATTACAAGCTCTTTCTTTCTTTATTTTTTCTTTTCTTTTCTTCTTCTTTTTTATTTTATTTTATTTTATTTTTTTAAATTCTCTTCAAAAATATGCAGATATTCTTTCCATTGTTTCTTTCAAGATCTATGAGTGTTCTTTCTACTCTTTAGCGCCCGCTCATCCGATGCAAACCTATATGTATATATCCGTATATATACACTGTACGGAGTAAGTATGTACTAGCTAAGAAAACATATCTAAAGAAAGAAAAGTTCTTTGGTTTCAAATTTTGTACGGGGTTATCGTTTCAGTCAGTCAGGTTAAAGGTAATTAAGTAATTAAAGAGTTTCGCAATCAAACTAACACTCCCCCCCCCCCCAAAAAAAAAACAATTGTTTCTTTCTTATACTCTCCGCAGCTGATTTCTCTTTTCACCTTTTCTTTCTTTTCTTTTCTTCCAAATTTCCCCCAACCCCCTGTTCCTCTCCATTTTCCTTGTTGACTCCCCTTGTTTCCCCTTCAACAAACTCAACCAACCCTTTTCTTATCAGTTCAAGTATATTATATTGCAAACAATCAAAACTAGCACCCAACACCAAAACCAGCTGAGGCATAATCCAATTACTTCCTTTTTTGAAATATTTCCCATGGGTATATTTACACTCATATGTTGAAAATCAAAAGTCGCTGTCATGAACAATCAATCTTGAGGGATCATTTGTAATATCATGGGCAGTTTGAGCTGCATCTCATTGTTGGATCTCTAACACATCCCAGAGGAACCGCTCGTCAGGACTGATAGAACGTCGCAGATTCACGCACCAGCTGCGCCGACACATCCGGAATATTTTCCTCCAATGATGCCATGAGCTCGATCTGTTCTTGTTGGCTGAGCGTCCTCTCGCGCCAGGAAGGGACAGGATATGCCCCATTCAAATATTGAGAATATTGATCCCCGATACTGTCCATCCACTCCATAGGGCTTACAACAGCGTCTACATAGGCGAGATGGCTTGCGGTCGTAGAAGCCAAGGTAAAGTTAGGATCCCACCCCTGCAAACCTGGAACAATCGAGGGGAACTGATTGAAAGGCGTGGCCGGATCGAATCGTCTGTCCGAACAAGTCACCGTAGAAGTGTCATATGAGGATACGGTATACGATGTTGGTGTTCCATTGGAGGAATTAGGCGGTTGTGCTTGGAAGTGGGAATCCCATAACGGATACGGTGCCAGTTTGAGTGGGTCGGATGGTGGTGATGTGGTGGAAAATGGAAATGAGGGATCGGCTGATTGGCCCCTTGATATCGTACCTGTAGACAAACTGTCAGGGATGGAGGTATGAAGACCTCGGGCGTTTTGCGAATGGAATGAGGTTGTGGTGCTGGCAGGGCTGGAGATGGATGGCGGCGAGGCGATATCCTGCGATGATGCTGGGGTCGTATGGTTGGAAGGCGATTGGACAACAAATGATTCGTCGGTATTATATGCCTTCAGACATGCAATAACTAAGCTCCTGTAGAGAACCAAAGCCGACTCAACTCCGGGCCACCGTTGAGCAGCAAGCACGATAGCTTCTAGTGCGACTTCAAGATGATGTTTAACCTCATCGATGGGATGCTCCTTCCTGATATCCGGGTATGAGAGCGACCAAAGAATAGTGTTTAGGGCCATAAAAAGAGACTGGGTAAAGATCCAAGTCAAATCGACCGATTTCGTTGCAATTTGTTCCCGTTGCATCGCTACATTGAAGACAGATGCCTCGTAGCACTTTTCAGCAGCGTTGACGGAGGGTTCGGGCACCTGAGGAGAAGGCCGAAACATGAAAACAATCATGGTATTCCGCCTACCATGAAACCTGTGACGCTGTAAGCTATTACTCTGGAATAGCTGATACGAAAATACTCACCATTTCTCACTTAACCCGCTTCCGCCATCATTCTTTGGGCAAGAGGCTACCCAATGATCAAGTTTATTAAGCATCTGTTCAAACCATGGGTCTTGGTCATCGACAGGAGCATCGCGTTTATTTAGGTAGAGCGTCCGCCTGATCTCAAGTTGCAGGAGTCGCATCTTGAAGAAGTGTATCGCTATGCATTTGGGTAGTATCGGCTTCCCTCCAGTAAGTATTCCATCCGGGGTTATGAACTTGTCATCAACAAGCTCAAAGAACTTGACAGGAACATAATCATAGTTGACAGAATAACAGCTAGGACGCCCAAGGCTATGGGAGAGCCCAAATTCCATCGAAGTAATGATCCAGAAAAGCCTCCTCCGCATATCTATCTCCAAGCGATTGAACGGTTTCCCGTTTAGTGATTTGGTAATTGTGGCTTCATCATCAAGCCCTAGGTCTTGACAAAGCTTGACAGCCATTCCGACGACCCAATACGCAGCGGTTCTTGTTGGGGTCAGCAAAGAATACTGTGCTATTAAGACAAGGCATTGTAAGGCTGCTAGATCCATTCGCCTCAGGGAAGCCTCCAAAAAAGGTAATGCGGCGAGGTAATAACTGTCGGCCAACCCTGCGTACTCAGGGCTCATTTTTTGCATGCTAATAGCAATTACCATTCGTAGCTGGAAATTTTTGCAGGGGTCGCTAGATCCATTGAACACGTCTTCAACTTCCTGTCGAAATGTCGGCTCATGCAATGTCGGAAGCATCGCTTGCGCTAAATGGCCAGTCAGTCAGGCAAACAAGCGTATTGTTTAGCCGGGATTGGGTAGTTCTGCTTTTCTGTACCTTTGACTACAAAGACATCAATCAGTCTGTATGTGACATATTTCGCCGGTAGGTTAGGTTGCGGGTTCGAACTGATCATGGGATAGATTTTAGAGGTTGGCTTGGAACTCTCTTCCTCGAATGCAAGCTTGATTTCCTGCGCCGTTAATTCAGGAACGACATCTTTGATACTCTTAGAGTCTGTATTCTGTTTGGCCATCTCCATCACCAAGCGGGTGATGGCAATACCACTAGAAGGACCCAAAAACCTCGGTTCGTCATTTTCTTTGAATCGAATGCGACCGGCCCCTCGAACCATCAATTCCGCATCTGCCGCATGCTGAAATTCCTTTTCTGCTTCTGCTAGCTGTTGCTCTAGGATACGAGCTCTTTCGCGGAGTGAAACGATGTATGTTCTTGATATGGGTGCTTTTCGGGCGGAATCGAAGTAAACGCACTTTGCATTGCTGCGTTCGCAAGGGGAACATCTCGGTATCCCGGGATCGCACCTAGACTTACGCTATAGGCGAGTGAGCCTCAACATCATTATTGTAAAGGGGAGATCAACAAAAAAAAGATGAACATACTTGTCTGCACCTGGTACAGGCAGTTAGAGTGTGTGCAATTCGGGCATCAGAAAAGGTATCGGATTGATCCGATGCTTTAGAGGAGGACCTCCTCCAAGGATTCGTGAACTGTGGTTTGATATTTGACGAGTTCGACTGTGTTGCCATGATTGAATTCCGACCGAAGAGTTGTCAAATCGAAAGGCTAGATTTCGCGTGTTATTGAACGTTGTCTATCCTACTCAACATTCCAACCGATCACATGGGACAACAAGTTTGTACGCGACAACAAATTTCAGGTTGATTTCACGATACAGGTGTTTGCGAAATAATGGCACAACATTTGGGGAACTAGGACTTTCGACATATTCAGAATGCGTCCCAACAAAAGGTTCAACGGCGGGAGAAGCCTACACGGGAGCAGGAGAAATATGTAAGTCAAAGCGATCGAGATCTCAGACGGAAATCATAAAAGTAGTTCTCGTTTTGGGACCTTGATTTGTTGAAGATTCTATCCAGTTAGGACAGGGCCATTCCATTAGTGCCGCCTAAGGTAGGAGGTGGATTGAGAGGCGAAACCTCGGTCCAGTCCCGCTCGGATCGACAAGCGCGCTAAAGGTGAGTGGATGAGCTGAACAGATTCAGTGGGCTACGGAACGCTACAATGACCAGTAAAGAATAAGTTCGATCACGAGGAATGCTTTTCCAGTAAATTGTGTACAGCGTAATGTTTCGCATGAGATGCATTTGCATGGACTCACGTGAGAGATGCCGACGTAGTTTCCTATTGTATAGAGCGACCATTCTGTTTCTGTTTCTCTTTTCTCAAAAAAACCCTCATTCGAAAATAATCCTATCTTTTTTTTATCTTGTGTAGAGAAAATTATTTTTGTCTTTTAGTTTGAAGGCCTTTTTTTTTTTTCTCTTTTTTCTTTTTGTTTTGACAACATCTCTTCTTTTCCTAGATTATGGAACCGTGCTTATAATCTTAATTAAACCCCAATGTTGTCATATATCACCGTCCAATTCTATAACACAAAAGATCAGGTCGCAATTGGCGAAAATCATAAAATCGTCAAACCTAGAAAAGTAAAAAGTTGACAAATAAGATTTAACAAAAAAAAAAAAAAGAACAGAAAAGAAAAGAGAAAAGAAGAAAACATAACAAAGTCTTCTCAGCTCTATGGGTGTGTACCTGCATAGCTCGTCTCAGAATAAAATATGCTTAGTAGGGATGGGTATGTAGGAAAAAAAACGGAAAAGTTATCACCTCAGTGGACGTTTTGGGTGGGGAGGCAACCTCTTGAACCCGACAAGCAAGGTGGGGGTTAAAAGCGCAAACGGAGAGAGAGAGGGGCGTACTCCGTAAGTAAATCTATGAATAAACTGTGTAATAGTATGGTCACCAAGCCAGATTGAACCAGATAAACTAAGTAGAATATATATTAAGACCTCACATTTTCCCCTTAAGAAGGCTATCTTCTTCTACTTTGTACATAACTCTGAATGTCTATCTTTTTTAAAAAATAATTGTATTATCATCTATGGTCAATAAAAACCGGCTAAATCTGTAGTGGCTATGGTTTACCTTGTGTTATGGAGCTTGTCACCTTGGTAAATTACCATACCTGTACTGTTTTATAAATTGCACCTTTACGTGACTGCTCCTTACATTACTTGAACCAGAATACCTCCTTACCGGATGATTGCCCGGCTTCAACAACACCAAGCACCCTTAATCTCTATGGAGGGTTTGACCTGACAGGTGGCAAACTTGAGGTTAAGTAATCCATGAATCACTCTTTAATTTTCTAGTGGCATGCTTTTGACAGTAAGTGCTAGTTTTTGTGTGTAGCCTTTGTCCCCTTGTTCTAGGCAGTTAGTTTTCATACTGCGATCTCGTTATGGCAGCTTATCATTCAATCCATAGTCACAAGATTATCAGTTAGTCAGCCCTGGCTTCTGGTTTACTCTTTTATGGCTATCTCTGGTTACTTCAACCACCCTTATATAAAGGCGATTGACGCAAGTAAAGTTGCTGGCTATAGCCAACGAGCACCCAATAGCTTCCCTAGAAATTTCTTTTATTTTTTATTCTTATTTTTTTTTTTTTTTTTTTTTTTTTTTTTTTTTTTTTTTTTTTTGCGATAAAGCTTGTTTCGAAAAAGAGTGTGTACATGACACCCCGCTGTACTTGTACATGTCTTAGAGCCCCTCTCATACTTCCATGCCGATGATACTGATTGGAACCTTGACTAGTACTGATAGGCCCTTACTGGCAGATTGGGTTATGCTTATCATTTCATAAAATAAGCATCGCTATTGCCCCCAACGAGCTAAGGTTCATTCCCCAAGTTTCTTACCTTTGGATTCAAATAACTGCTCCCTTACTGTCGTACGTTACGCCCCTTTGATCATACATGAGGTTGCGAACTGCTGCGATAGATGCAATTTGGTTTTTTTGTCTCATGTGACTTACTGGAACTTTTAGGTAATATGTACGAGTATGATGTCGAGTGCTTCATTTTTGGACAAGCCGCTGCTTAAAGTCAGCCGGCCCGTGGCAGCATGCTCACGATGTCGAACGGCCAAAATTAAATGTGATGGAAAACTCCCTGCTTGCTCTGCATGTGAGCGGGTTGGCAAAGGGAGTACTTGTTCTGGTGCCAGCGATGAATTTGCGAGGGGGAAAGAGAGGAGCTATGTCGCTTCTTTGGAAGGCTATTGTGAGAGACTTGAAAAAAGAATCGCAGATCTGCGTCGTCATAAAAGATCTTTGTCCGCCGACGAATCAGGCTTTGTGCGGGAGAGTTCGATAACATCCATGTCGTCTTTCGGCACAGTCGGACAAGCTCATCGGAAAGAAGTGTCCGACATTGATGATCTAGTTGGGGACTTTGGCTTCTTGTGAGTAGTGCCTGATCCTGGAATTAACTGACCTCTGCTAATAAGTACCACTAGATCTGTCAATGCTACCTCCAGAGACTTCCATGGAATTCAGTCGAATACGTCGTTTGCTAACCTACTATTATCGCTTTCAGTTGCTGAACCAATTCCGGAGTTGCCCCCGCAGCCACTGCCAGCACGGAATGAGATTACCCCTCTTCTACAGCATTTCTTCGATAATCTGTACATACAAGTACCTTTCTTTAGTGAAACAAGTTTTTGGACTTCCGTGGGTACTGTTTACGAGACTGGGGGCCGCTTCGCGAAGCCTAGTGATCACTGGTTCTTGAGGATGGTGATGGCAATCGCTTCAGCATCGATTTCACATCATAGTGGGGACAGTAATCAACAAAAGTCTCTGTCTCTAGTTTCTGGGGCGTTGCCATATGCTGAAGAAGTCCTCCGCCCCGGATCGATCATTGGCATTCAGGCATTACTTTTGCTTGCCCACTATTCTCTGTTTGACCCAAAACACTTTCGTTCATGGTACCTTGTAGGGATGGCAGCTCGAGCGTTGGTGGATTTGGGCTTACACCAGGATCCTCATTCTGAAATCCTGAAAACAGATGAACAGCTGGAAATGCGGCGGCATGTGTTCTATTGCGTATATTGCCTAGATAGGTATTCTTCATCTGTATCCCTTGGTGGTTTCAAACAACTGACACTAATGCGATAGGGGCCTGAGTACTGCCCTTGAAAGGACCTTTTCTCTGTCAGACGACTCTATCAACGTTGCGATACCTTCTACAGCGGACTCCGTATTGGTAGGAAAGAACCAGATTTTCCTGCATGGCTCGGAACCCGCGTTGAATATGGTGCAGATTCGGAAGATACTGTCATCGGCTTACCAGAGAAAGTATTTCAGTTCCGATGGCATGCCATTGGAGTCGACTTGGATCTTGTGCTCGACAGCTCAGGAATGGTTCGACAATACGCCAATGAGTATGCCGAGCTGTTTTCCAAATTGTTACAGGCTTGAACTACTATACACCACAGTCATAATCCTGTCGCCTACCTTGGAATATAGGCTATGTGAGTACGGGAAAGTTCTGTTGTTCGATACCTGCGTACAGTATACGTTGGAACTCCATCGTCTTATGGAGTCTCCGAGTGGATTATCGCTGCTCACAGTTCTTGATATTCAACGGGCATATCAAGCTAGCCGACGACTTTTGTGTCTGTTGCGGCAAGACTACGAAGTTGTCATGAACACCTTGATGCCAGCGCTACCCGCTAAATTCCATGAAATACCCAAGCCACCTTTGTTGGATGCCGAACATCGTGCCGGGTGCCACGCGCGTGCAATCAAATCTCTGGAGCAAATCCAGAATTTCCTACAGTATGGGGCAAGAAAGTGGGAACTTCAGCAATTGTTTGAGGATTTCCAACATGACTCAGCATCTGTTTGGAAACGGCTGGTAGAGTCGTCCGTAACATATGCTCCGGGCCTGGGGCCCTATGTACGTTTTTAACTAGTGCAGGTACTGCGTATCCTGACATTGGGCTGAAAACTCAAAATTCCAACTCCCAATGAAGATTATGCAGGTTGTTATTTTCCACTAGATACAGATGATTGCCATTTACCATTCTTAAGATTATTCACATTAGTATTTTCTTTGACCAAGCCCGTGAATTAATTTGCACTTCAGACGCTGAGTGTATACATAATTGTGAAATGAGGGACAACAGCGTGCATAGCTCTAGGTGCCATTCCAACAAGGGAAATCATCTATTATCCCCACTAATTACTCGTACCTATGAGAAGATAAGTATATGGCACAACATGGGTCTGCTGTAATCGGGAAGTTTAGACTTGAGGAATTGGGTTGACATGTGAAATACTTGGTCTAGATACCAAATAGTTATTATGATAGATAAAAGTATGATCATGTGTAAAAATGAACATACAGTACAGACCCATAGCCGACAGTTGGCTTTTAATAATTTTCCATATTTTCACTTGTCAATTCAGTGAGTAATTTAAATTAGTAGATATCATATATTATCCCGAAATTATAATACCGAAATCAAGACTGAAGACGAGAGAGAGAGAAGGTGTGTGTGTAAGAAAGGAAAATAGAAGATAGAAATCTTATGATTATTTGTTGAACTGTCTCATGTCGCAATGGACCACAGGTTCCAGACCCTAAGATTAAACTCAGGACTCCACATATAGGGCACTGATAAGATGGGCGTACTTTAGCTAGAGCTCGAACCTAAAATAGGTTGGTACTCTCTCTTCCCATCTTCCTTTTGGGTTTTTTCTTCTTTTCTCTTTTTTTTTTTTTTTTTTT
>ML742345.1:12076-28360 GCA_009193465.1 Aspergillus avenaceus
TTTTTTTTTTTTTTTTTTTTTTTTTTTTTTTTTCCTTCTTTGCTTCAAGACAAGGAATATCATGATATCGCTGAAGAATACAATGATAAATATAAGAGTCATTGATATAGTACTCATGTGTTGTTTCTTTTACTAGGCACAGTTGATCGTGGCAAGATATATATAGGGCTATTGTATTAAAATTTCAAATACGGACGCTTCATATAAATAGGGTTGTAAACCACAACTAGTTGTAATGTTACATAACCGAAATGCTTTGAGAAGTCCCATTACTTACTTGGAAAAGCTTCGAGTAGGGTTGCAGGACAACCCATGGACAACATGTGGAAACTTGAGGGTCGGAAGTAAACCAGGCAAGAAATCAGAAACAAAAGATGTACCAAGACGAGAAGAAATGTGACCCTTCAAAGCCAGCTCTTCGGGAGACAAAGTACCTTTTCTTCGTCTTCTCTGACCCCGGTTTTTTCCCCCCCCTCCCTTTTTACCTCGCTCTCTCTTCATCGAAACAGGAAACACGATCAGGGGATCCTCTAAAAAGATCTGACATGCACCTCAAGTGGGATCAATGCAGATACCCTCAGCCTACTGCAAGGCAAAATGCATGATTGAGCAATCACAGTCATTTCTAGCGCCAAGATGCGCTGGATTATTTTCCTCGGTAGCGGGTAAATAGATTTAAATGAGAGAGGGAGGAGGAAAAAAGGAAGATAGAGATCAGCTTGTGATTCACGATGAAAGATGTATCTATCTATTACCTACAAGATACATCCGTATAGAGTAAGAACCCAGCGAGCTGGGCGCGGCGCTTGGATCTACCCCCGAGTAACAATATTCTTTCTCGAGTATCAGGTGAAATGAGTGTGATCTTTAGGTTGTTCCAGAAGCATGTCTACCCGAGATGTGAGAGGGATATTCTGTTGATCCTCCACGGTAACACGGCAATAGCACCTGTTAGAGTGTTCCAATGGGTATAGTTTGATAGACCAGGAGCGCTATTGAGCAAAATTTTATCTTTCTCAACAACGCTACGTCGTAATTAAAGGATGTCTTTTAATCTCTCTCTCTGTTCTCTGCCGTTTCGATGAACCTCCTTAAACCTTCTGGAATCTGGGAGGAACAAAACGGCGTCACCAGTTAGCCGCATGCTAAATTACTGATAGTGGTTTGGAGCCAATGTTACTCGGAAGCCCTTCAGGTTGTTCCCCTAGTGCGTGGATGGCCCCATTCTACTCAGCGATCCTTCCACATAGTCTACTGCTACTGGTTGTTAAAAAACTGAACCATGGCTGGTTTGTCGGGTAGTAGTAAGGACGGGCCCGCGCCGAGTGGGGATCCGTGTTCCCCGGAAGCCCCGGTGCAATCAGAAGACCCATTAAATCTCCACTTCCTGTTTCCCGGCTGGTTGGAACTCTCATCCCCTGACGGACCATTTCCCGACCGTGGCCACAACAATGATGAATCCTTTCTCCCTGCTTTTCCTCCACTTTTTCACTTTTCTCATAGTGGCCCATTTTTCTTCACTCAAGCAGTCTGCCTTGTGGGCTATCATCTTCCTCCTTTTCTTTTGTTCTTCTGTTCTTTTTTCTTTTCTTTCTATCTTTTTGATTGATTTTATTTCCTATTCTATAGTATTATTATGATATATTTTTTGTGCCCCTCAATTCCCCTCTGCGAACTGTAGTTCTGCCTACAAACTTTCGTGACCCCCCGTTACCCGCGAAATATACGGAGTAGTAGTCCGTAGTCTAAAGCAAAAAGACGTCACCGGGGCAATTTCGAGTTAACTGCGATCATAATGATTAATGCGCGACAGTACTTCGTAAGCGTATAATCCTATGAGGTATTATTGTCATTTAACAGGCAAGGTTTGGTTATAAGCTTTTTTTTTATTCTCTTTTTTTTTTATTCTCTTTTTTTTTTTTTTTTTTTTTTTTGTCCTTCCCTTTTACAGTTCTAGTCTTAGAGTAGAAAGAGGTGAAAGAAAAAAAATGAAAGAAATGGGGATAGTACTACTAGTAGTATAGAATTTGACATGGTCAGTTTGTACCTAAGTCTTACAGAGTACAAGTTGCGCCAGATGGTGGGTTGGATATGTTCCCCGTAATCTCCCTTTCCGGTGTATGTATCGTCTGCCTATTAATCACTACGGTGAGCCTCTCTCCCAAGGCAAGCAAGAGCTAAAAGTCCCAAGATCATGCTCCTTACATAGTCCATCGTATACCAAACACGGACTTCAAGCGATTATAACCTTGTAGCTGATTTGTGGAGATATGTGACATGTGAGATATTGCCACAGGTCTTGATATGGAGTATGCGGCCAGATTAAGCATATCATGCATGGCATATCTCCATCATGATGTTGCTACTAATACACACGGTTGTTCAAGTATCACATGGTACACAGTACACAGACCATACTGTAACATACCGATCTTATTACAATCGGGGTGAGATACTAGTACCTCTTTTGCATTGTCAATAAACTATTGGATACAGCAAAAAAAAGAAGTTGTACAGAGCGCAGACTCAATGTCTCTCAGCTGGGTGGAGAAGAATTCACGGATATTTGAGAAGTGACCGGTAGCTGTAGTAACACATTACACTATCCTCAGCCCTGGAATAAAATGTCAGGGTCGATTGGTTTGAATTCAATCTCACAAGCAGTAGATATGCAAAAAGGTATTGGCTCCAGATCAGTGGCATGGTTCATGGAATCGACCTGTAAGTAGCAGTGTCGACCTGCATGTCGGTAGTAGATACGTGCATGCATTGAGCGCCATTGCTCTCACGGACAATGGGTGCCTTGATTTTGTGTATTGATGTACAGTGCATATGTCGAGTCTTGATATAGATCATGTGAGCTAGGCACCTACTAGAAATGTGGGATTATTCCTTTCCTTCAAGTCGGTGACGACTCACCATGGCATGTCTAGTATCGCTTCGAACTCCAGTATATTGGCGGTGAGATGAGGACCCAAATCTAGAGACTTGCCCCCTCAAAAATGACTCAAAAAGATCTGCCTTGTTTCTGCTATCTCTACTGTGTCCATCATTTTGTTTCCAAGTATGTATTTCTCATCATAGTTGATACTTGACAGCATTAATCTACACGTCACACCAGTTAGAACAAAGAAGGGTACTTCGGAATATTGGTTGAAACCCCCTGGTGTACCCTTCGAAACGATAAAAATTTTTTTTCTTCCTTTTCTATTTATTTTATTTTATTTTTATTTTATTTTATTTTTTCACCCCCCCCCCTCTTATTATGGAGACGAAAATCGCCCACGCGACAATGGTCTGGCAGTTGTGATTTCCACCGGTTTCCACCACTCGGATGACATACAGGATAATCTAGGGAAATACCTTAGATTATCAAGGACTCTATCATGGCACTGACGAGAACCAGTAGACTAATAATGGACTAGTGATGAATAAGTGTCGGTAAAGTATGGAGTACATTTCTTAGAGGGGCTAGTGCGCCACATGTCCTATCTTTCTCAATTTCCAGTCTCAATTATTCCACAATAAAATCATGCACGAGGTTGAGAAGGAGTCGTACCACTTACCTCTCAGTGACATCGCTTTGAGGTTTCCACATGTTGGCGGTCAGCCACATGCTACATGTTTAGCCACTGTTGGTGGGATAAAATGGAGCTGATGATGAACTATCCACCAGTGCAGTGAACAACTTGCATGAACGGTGAATCATTGTTCATGCTGCTTAAGGTTACACAAACAATGTATGTACAGTCATCGTCACCCAAGCATGCCTTGGCTTTTTCTTGCCTCTTAAGTATATGTAGCAAGGTATGGCATTAAGGTTTGAAGAGAGAAAGAGAACTATTCTAATGTATTATAAGCTCTTCCCCTTTGAAGTCATCTACATTCCAAACCTAGGATGTCAGTTAGTCGATTACATTCCAAAGGTACCAAATGGACTGGTGATGATAGAGATCATACACATCACATTCATTGAGGATCTTATTTGTGATCTCTAAGAGTCCGGACTCTCGGGACCCTGTGGGATGGGAATTACAGAGTGGTATTCGTGGGTAAGTTTTTTTTTTTTTTGGTGTGTAACACCGTACGGAGTACTGAACAAAGTCATATGAGAAAACGCGGCCCAACCCCTGGCCATCCTTGCTAGGGCCCGTCTAACGATCATTAGAGGCGGAGACTATGTGGGTCATTATTAAGGCTGGACCTCCCAGGTCTTCAAAGCGGCGTGAGATAGTGACCACTGAATGACTTTTAGTCCCATATGCTCTCTAAGCTCTTTGGTTGCTTTGTACAAACCCTGGTGTCAACGAGTAATTACCGGAAGGCTTGGACCCTAAACTCTACATATCTCTTGTCCCGTTGGGTGGCTTTAAAGGTCATTTCCGCGATCTGAGACGCTATAGGAGAATGGGTTGATCAGCTGTTAATGAGTTGATACCACACTGAATTGCTTATCAACAGTAGTTGAGGCCAGAAGCCTCATAAATAAGGACGGATGGGCTTAGGCTTCTAACGCATTGGGTATGTTAGCGTATGATTGTACATATGGACAACATTTATTGGTAACTTTAATAGTCTTTTACGGCAATCCGAGCGCTAGACCCAAAGGATACTAATTTACTCCACTAAACCACTGAACCTGAAATTTAAGGCGTAAGACCATTACAATGAATGTTTCGACCCTTCAGGAATTGACCCAAGAAAAAAAAAAAAAAAAAAAAAAAAAAAAAAAAAAAAAAAAAAAAAAAAAAAATAGAACCAAGACAAGAAAAATAAAAGGAAAAAGGACAAAAGGAGAAAGATTTAATGAGAAAGGGACCTTGCCTATTAGCCATGATCTATCCTGTCAGATGAAGATGCTTACTGACAGATAGATTCCGATTATCTTCGCATCACTTTTCTTAATTCAGTATTGTTGAGTTGATAATGCAAAGCATTCTTGCATTTTCCCCTATAATTATGTTTTGAGAGGTGATTCTTATATCCTGAATGGTGTTTGCTTTTACATTTTCGGCAATTTGCTATAACGGCTAAACCGTCTACAATGCGAGGCCATTGTTAGGTACTCCTTTTTCTTTTTCTTTTCTTTTTTTTTTTTTTTTTTTTTTTTTTCTTTTTTTTTTTTTTTTTTTTTTTTTTTTTGTTTGGTTTTTTTTTTTTTTTTTTTTTTTTTTTTTTTTTTTTTTTTTTTTTTTTTTTCTCTTGTCCGCCATGATTTATGACAATTTTGTTTTATTATTTGATTATTATTCTTTTTTTATTTTTACTTCTTCTCTTAAGCGGGGTGGATCTCCGGTCTTTTGCCATTCCTGACTCGTCTTCGCCATTTACTAGTAGTTTAGTTTTTGTGGATGTTTTTACCATCCGTTTTTATTATTAGTTCATTACGAAGGTATCGTCAGAGGGTATGGATACCAAGTGGTCTTAGTGGATAAACTAGTTTGCCAGTATGGAGTAAAGCAGAGTAATCATGTTTTATTATTTCCCTAAGATTATTATTATTGTCTAAATTTCGCGTCGTTGATGTAGCTGTCGCTCACTTCTTGTCTCTCTTTTTGTCTCTCACTGACCACTCGCGTCCTTTCGCTCATTCATCTTTACACCTCAATTGCTGCCTTTCTTTTATTTTTTTTTTCTCCCCTATAAACACAAATAAAAAAATTTTATTTTCTCAACCAGCCAACCTTTTTCTCATTTAGTGACATACATTTACAACTGCGTGTCTTACCTGTTGTCAAATCGAACAATATTTTCTTTTTAACAATATTTTCCTTTTCATTATTGTTGGATATTACCATTTAGTCCATGTCAGCCCCCGTCCCTCATTTACTAAATGTATTGACCCCTCAATAAATCCATCTGCATTTTCCATTTTTTCTTTATTATTTTGTTTTATCTTATTTTATTTTTCCCGCTTATTTTTATTTTATTTTAGTTTTTTTTTTTATATGACTGTAAGACCTGTGGATGGAAGGGAAAAAAAGAAAAAATTCAAAAAAAAAAATTCTAGGATAGGAGCATTTCTCTTTTAATTATTATTATTATTACTATACTATCTTTGTTATTTCCCCTACGATCTGCATCCATCAACTATTACCACACCCCCGAGACTCGCTCCATCGTCGACCGCTTCTTTTTTACCAGTCTCCACGGCCCGGCCCCAAGTGTCGTCTTAAAGCTGGTAAAGTGTTGGTAAAGCTGTCACCGCGTCAGGGGCTCCTCCAAGTCGGCCTCCGATCATCCTTTCGTTTAGCAGTTCCCACCAAAACGGATCCGCTCCTATCACTATAGTGATCACGTCCAATCCTCTGGGTCTTCCATCTTGCTTCCAGATCTGCTTGTTCCTCCACCTTCGCGTGTCTTTTCTGAGAAACTACATGACCACCCCCTTCCCCCTCTTCTTCCGCTCATTCCTGTCCCTCATTTTTCTTGCACCTAATCGATCACGTACCCTCCCCTCTATATTCGTTGGTACATCCATGGAAGAGAACTCGTACCCATTTCGCCATTAGTGGACAATAACTTCGCCTGAACATTCGAATGATGAACCCCTGGTTTAGTTGAACCAACTTCCGAGAAATCATTGGAAGAGGAATCTTAACCGCCGATACCATTGATAAAGGGTGAGACCGCCTTCGGAGACATCGAACCCTACCGCGAAACGAGGTCGGCTGACATACTCCCCGACAGTCATACAAAATTCTCTCGGTTCGTCTGCTGGCAGAGAAAGGAAAAGAGAGGCACAATGACCGTCTCTTATGATCATCCGTCGCTACGGAGCGCTGCTCCGACCTCAATGGCTACCCTCGAAGACCGATTTGAAGTGATGAAGGAGATCGGTGATGGTAGTTTTGGTAGTGTTGCTGTGGCCCGTGTGCGGACGGCCGGCTCTAACATTGCACGGAGAGGAACCATGGTAAGTCGTTCCGCACCCGAGGCAAAGTTGAACATGTGTGCTGACCTTATCTGTAGGTTGCAATTAAGACCATGAAAAAGACATTCGATTCATTAGCGCCATGTTTAGAACTGCGGGAAGTGATCTTCCTGCGGACATTACCTGCTCACCCCCATCTTGTTCCAGCCCTCGACATCTTCCTCGACCCTCTCTCACGAAAGCTACACATCTGCATGGAATACATGGATGGTAACCTATACCAACTGATGAAATCACGAGACCACAAACCCTTCGATGGAAAGCATGTGAAGAGCATTCTCTTCCAAATTCTGTCTGGTCTCGATCATATACATGCGCACCACTTCTTTCACCGTGACATCAAACCGGAAAACATTCTCGTGTCCACATCCGCCCCGAATGATTCTGCATTCAGCCGTTATTCCAACCTTGTAACTCCGCCTTCTACGCCCCCCACATATACCGTCAAAATAGCCGACTTCGGTCTCGCGCGCGAGACTCATTCTAAACTCCCATACACAACATACGTTTCGACACGGTGGTATCGTGCACCTGAAGTCCTCCTGCGTGCCGGAGAATATTCTGCGCCGGTGGATATGTGGGCGGTCGGTGCCATGGCTGTTGAAATCGCGACTTTGAAGCCATTGTTTCCTGGTGGCAACGAAGTCGATCAAGTATGGCGCGTTTGTGAGATCATGGGCAGCCCAGGTAACTGGTACAGCAAGTCGGGCAACAAGCTTGGTGGTGGTGAGTGGAGAGAGGGCTCTCGTCTTGCCCAAAAACTAGGATTCACTTTCCCCAAGGTATGTATTTATTAAATTTCGCTGCAAAGGTGGTAGAAAGACTGACCCCAAGTTGTAGATGGCACCTCACGCAATGGAGAGTATTCTTCAACAACCCCAGTGGCCAGCTGCTCTGAGCCATTTCGTTACATGGTGTCTGATGTGGGATCCTAAGAGCCGACCAACCTCCACACAAGCATTGAACCATGAGTACTTTGCCGATGCCGTGGACCCCTTGAGACCAAAGTCTTCAACCGCCCGACTCTTGGGACGGAAAACCTCAGACAAGAGCTTCAGATCCCCAACTCGGGAAAACAGTGACTCGCCTACCCTAGCATCTAAGCCGTCGTGGTTCAGGAGATCATTAATTGGAAGGTCAGACGGCGACAATGAGCAGTCAAAGCAACCCGTTGTCTCATATAGCACAGCCCCTGAAGCAACCAAGCCTAAGCCCGCGCCAAGTAAGCGCGCCACATGGGCGAATGGGGCTCCCATGCCTATCTTACCATCGATCAGACCTGTGTCGCCTTTGTCTAATGCGGTCACAGCGCAAGCGAACTCCTGCCTTCCTACAAGTGATGCTGCGGGAAAGGTGAGCAAAAAAATTGGCCGACAGCTTTCACTCAACTCTCACGGCAACCACTACACCGATCTCCACAGACAGGAGGCGGAGAGAGCTCTCAATGGCGTAAATGGTGCTGTTTCTGGTGCTAGCCAGAAGGAGAGCTTCTTCTCTCACCTGCGCAAGCGCGCTCGCAGACTTTCCGGTCGTAACCAGGGAAACGTGACTGGCGATAATGTCGAGTCGAATTCTGGTTGCATGCCTTGGTCGAACCGTTCTTCTTTGGCCCTGGATACTACAAGTGCTAATGAAGCCAAGCAAGGCTCCGATCTATCAGAATTGGATAAGGCCCTTCAAGGTGTAAAGTACACTCTTGATTCGACTGCACTTGGCAACGTTCCTGTTCAAATAACCTCCCCAATGGAGGGCGGTAAAAGGCAGTCAATGCCTCAAGGGTCTATTCGCTCGATGGGCGACAGCCCAGTCTCAACTAGTGGCACCGGTGCACCGATCTCTAGCCGAACCCGACGTGCATTGCAACTATCTACCCACCCCGTGCACCGCTATGAAACGCCGGAGGAAGAGGATGAACTACTCGATGAGGTGCTACACTCAGCAAGCAAAGCTGCAACGCGCTTAGCACAGACTGAAACCTCGGATGCATCATCAAACTACAGCCGCCAGGCTATGGGAAACGACAACGGACGGGCATTGCCTAGCCCTTATCCCACTCCTTCCCCATCAGCAAAATGTGATGGCATTTCATTCGGCCAATCTGAGGCAACACCATGCAGACGCCTGGGGGAGGACAAGTCAGACCCCAGCATCTCAACTCGTCAATGGCCTACCCCGCCGTATGAAGATGGTGACTGGGCAAACCCAGCATCCACGAACTACATGACAGGAGTCACCTACCGGTAGTTTGCCTCGGGTTTCGTACCCCAATCGGATGTCACGTTTTAAAAATTCAACATATTTGCGGTTATTCATTTTGAATTTAATCATACAGAAAAATTGGGGATGCGCACGGTAAACGGCGATCTAACCGAGCATGGCGTACAGGATCTGGTGTCTTGTGTTCTTCGTCTTTCCGGCGGTGGTTGGGTGTCTTTTCTTTTCTCTTTCTTCTTATATTTTCCCCTCTGTGATATCATCTTCTCTCCCTATTCTTGCATGGGGCAAGGATTAGCCCGGGTTCTTTTCATTTGTCTGTTGATTTCTATATTTGTTGCTGTCTTCATACCCCACAGGCCTTTATAGATATAGTCGGCCTCGCAACCTGGTTTCGGCATGCGGATTTTCTTTCTCGTCTTTCGTTTGCGGTGTTGTGTTGCACATTATTACTCACTTGATACCAAATGCGCGAGTCGCGAGGTCTGCTATCATTCCTTATATAAATTGCATTACTTCCTATCCTTGTTTCGATCTTCGTTGTCATCATCTTCTCTTTTCTCTGATCTACCTTTTTTTCTTTTGTCACAACTTGTCAACACTATTACCCTCATATACACCCTTCCCTATCCTCTCCTTCAATCGCTTTAACATCCCTCCGATTCTCCATCCGCCGTTCACTAAACCTCGCTCAGAGAAGTGATGTAATATTCTTTTTTTTATTTCTTTTCCTGCAAAAATATTTTCCATTCACCACATGTACAATTTTTCTTTTCAATTTTTATATGCTGGGAAGGACCACTGGTGGCTAGTCTTGGGCTCTAACACCTTGTAATATAGTATTTACTCATCAACGGTGATCACACCGTCTGTCTATACATAACTAATCACATCAATGACTACCAAAAAAAAAAATCAATTAGAAAAGTTTCTTTGTATCTTGAAAGTTAATACCTAAGGTCCACTGTAGAAGAGTGTTGTAAGTAATATGTAATAGTCGGTATCGGACGGAGGGGACAAACGATTATCCGCCTTCAGCAGAATTTCCCGGATTGAGAGGTATGTCGAGTCTTATCATTTGCAACAAGGCAACTATTGTTGTATCTCACTAGATCATTCTGAAAATTGATCATACCTGGTCGCAATGGCGGCCCAACGCCAGGCTTCATCCGCCTCTCAAACACCACACATATCGCCAGCGGAGCTTTCTTACCTTTACACCTCGCTTGCTCTCCCAGGGTCTCCGATTCGACCAGATGGACGTTCACCTACTCAATTTCGGCCTCTAACGGCAGAGACCGACATTCTTCCTGGAACTAACGGTAGCGCTCGTGTTGGATTTGCGGATGGCACACAAGCCATTGTCGGTGTGAAAGCAGAAGTGGAAAAAACAGTGGTTACAGCGGATGCTCTGAAACTGCCTCAACAGGCTAAGGACGACTATGCAGGAAATGAAGACGGTGATGGAAATCAAGGGTCAAGTACCGGGCATGGGTCTTGGGTACAGATGTCAATTGAGATTCCCGGATTCCGTGACGATGATGCTTTGCCGGTTTTCTTGTCGGAGATGATGCGGGAGCCTCTGGTTGAATCTGTGTCAAATGGTGGATCAGGAAACGATGAAATGGCTGGAGGACTGAAAAAGAGATTGGTGATTAACAAACGCTGGCACTGGCGGTTGTATATCGATGTGAGCCTTTTAAACTGGTGCAGTATAATTGTGGTGATGCTAATCGTTCCTTTTATTCTAAATAGGTTCTTCTTCTTTCCCAGCCTCAGTCATACCCGCTTCCGTTGCTGTCATTAACCACTCACTTGGCACTGCTGTCGACGAGGCTCCCGAAATTGAAATCCAAAGGCGAAGAAGATCCATTCTTCGACGATGACTGGGGTGCCGCTGAATATATCTATCCTCGCGCTTTGAAGTCCAAATCGCACCTCTCTCCTTCACACCAAGTTCGGCCTCCGGTAACGCTCCTCGTCATCTCTGTAGGCGAAAATGTCATTTTCGATCCCAGCAGAGAAGAGATCGCTGTTGCCGATACTGTCCTCGCAGTCTCTGTAGCTCGGGACAGTGATTCGGATACCCTGAAGCTTTTGTCCATGCGCACAATCGACCCTCCTTCCAGGCTAACGCAACCCGGTGTGGCTAACTCCGAGAACGTGGCTACATTAGGTTCCACTGCTGCGGCTGAAGAAGCGGCCATCCTGAATCCCTCTACCGGTGAAGAGGAGGTTCCAGGCGTCTGGAGGCCTCGACGTGGAGGCGTGAAGAGAAGCACCATCGCACGCATGGTGAAGCTGGTACTTCAGAAAGGAGGTGTAGGCGAGGAGGTTCTCGAAGGTTTGGAGGGTGTTGAAGTTGGCTGAATGAACAGATGGGACATTTGATTGTCCCGAGACTTAATATATTGCTGTACCTGCGCTATCGTCTACCATTCCGCTACCGCATACGGTTTGTCGGCGATGCTCGATGACACAGATGATCATACGCCCGTCATGCACTCATGATGTAGGAACGCAAGACCTCGTGTACTCATTGAGGGGAGACACAGTCTTGAATCTGAGATGCCGGTCTCACCAAAGTGAATTAGCAGCCTATTTGACCTCAATGCGACACTGGACCATCACTTCAAAAGACAGGAGTTGTGATGTATGTACATAATTAACAATACAATGCCCAGAACAAAAGTATAGAAACATGACAAGCCATTCCACATTGTATAACTAGCTCTCAGATGGCATCCTCTTCATACCACTTCAACCAAATCGTACAGTCAAGCATTCCACCACCAGAGTTCTACCAGATCCCCAACCACTTCTTAACAGGCTTCTTCTTCCCCTCCCAGTCCACATACTCGCTCGAGACCTTCGACGCCGACTCATCGGCCACAGGCGACTGATCATCAACTACCTCCGCCTCAGCACCCTTTGGCTCTTCCGGCTCCTCCAACCCATGAGCAATCCGATACTGCCTCCTCTTGTCCGCATCCTCAACCCGGCGGTGCCTCTTCTCTCTAGTCTCAAGCGAAGTATGCTGCACATGCATTCGGAAAACCGACAGCGCCTGGGAAATGGTATCTATGGGATGCGAAAACAACGCAGACCACGGCGGTAGTAGGTGAGCAAACGGCGACGTCTGCCTAAAGTTCGTCGTGAATGTAAACGTAGCCAGGGACGTAAGGACACCCTATCCACCCCGCAACCAAGATCAGCACCACCGTCTCTTCATTCTAGATGTACGCACCAGGCCCGAGGAAAGGCCAGAGGAGGTAGAGTAGGAATTAACAAAACATACCATTGCAATCCAGATGTGAATCCACCGATTCGTCAAAAACTTATACATGACCGTTCCCTCCGGCGGAAACATGTTCGGGTACTCTTTGTTCTTCATAGCTTCCCGTTCTTTCTCGGTCAATTTGGGACCGTAGTGAACTGGGTCTCTGGCGAGGACTTTGCCATTGCGTGTTGGGAGAACCCGGCGCGCGGGGTGCGACGGTGGGCGGAATTTATCTGGTTGCTCGAGCACCCGCGGCTTGCTGTTGTTGGAGGCACATCGCCGGCTGGTGGTGTTGATGCCTGTGCGGGTAAGGGATTGGAGCGCGCGAGTGGATGGTGCACCCCGCGGAAGGAGGAATTGGGGGATTGTTATTGGGGCCATTGTTGGTGTGACCCTGGGGAGAGATCGGATGGTGATAATCGGTTTGGCGGCGGTGATTCTTTTTTTTTTTCCCGCCGAGATTTGTTTTGTTGGTATCACGTGATATTCAGGTACAGGGTTTGGATTATGAGGTTGAGTCTGATGTACTATCTTATAATGTATACAATTTCAAATACGCCGAGGCTCATGGAGAGTTTGGAAGTTTATCTAAGAGTTTGTTGTGGTACAGTCAGTGGAGTGCAGGTCTCTCCGAGAGTCTTACATACAAGCATATGCTAGCATGCTAACAAGCTCTCTGTTGTAGAGCCTCCATACTGTATGGGCACTGACTGTGGAGAAGACACTATGGATTGGATTGTTGAATGCATCCATCCTACTTCTAATCGTACAACACCCTGTATTGATCAATCTCTAAAGTCCCTTATCCCCTTCAAGGCTGACAACTGAAGACCTTGTTCAGGTAAGAACATATTGACTGATCAAAGGATCATTGTTTGACCATCAGAGACTGCTGAAGCATGCAGAAAGATGGTGAGTTGTTCACTTTCGTGGCATACGTGTACCTACACCGTCTCTTTCCATCATGTCTATTGGGGGCAAATGATCTAGACTAGGGCTCATATCGGGATCACTTGCCTGAGGCTCATATCCGGACGAAAGGCGGCGAACCAGCACACAGACCATTTTGCCGGCCGAATGAATTTAGGAACAAATAGTAACTCGAGGATTTCAAACACCGGATCCCGCCCATACCGATTACGGGCTATGTGTTGTATGGCCCCGGGTTTTCCAGTCCCATCATCTGGGCTTTCGCAGGATGAAGTCGGAATGAGATCATAATGGTTTTTCAATCCAGAGTGGATATGAGGTAATGAACCAGGTTTTTTTTTATTTTTATTTTTAATTTTAATTTTTCTTTTTGAATTTATTGTTGTATTGTATTCTGGTAGTTAGCAAGGTCAATTAAAACTGATGAGTTCAACTATGTAAGTCTTTCCCCATGAAAGAAAAAAAAAAAAAAAAAAAAAAAAAAACAAGAATTCCTGGAGAAGAAAAGGGAAATAAAAATAGCTGAAAAAAGACACCGGGTGCGTTTTCCCTGTCCCGAGAGAGCCCGTCGCGCGCTGAATCATCTGGTCGCTGATTGGCCAAAACTCAAATCACGGGAGGCCTCGGGGGCGAAGACGGCCCTTTGTACAAATTGCAGCGATCGCAAGTTTTTCTTCTTGAGTTTTTTTTTCCTCTCAATTTTTGCTTCAATTCATTCTGGGATACCCTCTTTTGTATATTATCTTTTTTCTTTTCAATTGTCTTATTTAGACTTCACTACACATATTCACAATGGGCAAGGACGCTTCTTTCGCTCCCGGTAAGCTACTCAACTCCCTGGCTGTTTCCTTGTTGCCATATTTTTCGAGCGCCGTGGGTTTGTCATTCACCACGGAGATTCTCGTTTGAATGCCTTCCATTCATGTGTCGGCCATTCACTGAATGATGAGCGTCCCTGGGGTTGCACAACATCCATTCGATCTTTTGTGTTTCTCTCATGTCTTGTCAACCTCAACCATCAACAACCTGCGATACTGCCACATCCACAACTTCTGCAAAGCTCTCAACTACCAACGCTCTCTGCCATAATCGGTCATTTCGTCATTATGACTAGCTTCGACTCTTTTTGTCTTCTTACTACCATTGACATGCGCGAGGCCGAGCTCGAGGCTGCGGAGAAGGCGAAACAGACGGCTAACATTACGGTTTCTTCAGGTGACGCTGGCAAGGGTGCCAAGCTTTTCCAGGTGAGTTCCAATTGCGAGTTAAGAAGTTCTTTAAAAAGATTACAAAGGCTAACATGGAATCCAGACTCGTTGTGCTCAGTGCCACACTGTCGAGGCTGGCGGTGCCAACAAGGTCGGCCCCAACCTTCACGGTCTTTTCGGCCGTAAGTCCGGTAACGCTGAGGGCTACTCCTACACCGATGCCAACAAGCAGGCCGGTGTTACCTGGGATGAGAACACTCTGGTATGCGCTCGTCACTGGAACTTGGAAATGGCTCCAACTAACAAATAATTTTAGTTCGCCTACCTCGAGAACCCCAAGAAGTACATCCCCGGTACCAAGATGGCCTTCGGTGGTCTGAAGAAGGGCAAGGAGAGGAACGACCTCATTACGTATGTGGTTTTCTTTTTTCCTTGTAGTGGTTTCCCGTCGCAGACTTTACTGTGATAGGCATTGTGGATCCGAGACTAACCGCCTTCATTTCTACAGCTACCTCAAGGACTCTACCGCTTAAACGCACCCCTCCACGTGATGAACCAAAATTTATTCTCTTTCTCGACCTCGTTCGTGGAAATCACCGCGTCGGATTTGACACGATCCCAGATCCCGTGGTATTTTGGCGGACAGGCCATGTAATATTACTTTTACTACCTTGTTTACTCGCAATAGACCTGGATTTTCCTTTGGTGTGCTGGACTTACGGGGGTTCCATAGAGACATGTTTCCGCGGTCTTGTCTATTTCGACTATAAACCTTTGCGTTTCCCCCTTTTGCGATGGTCATGTCTTTTTCTTTTTTTTTACCAGCTCTGTGTATCATGGTTAACTTTTCAGGGCCACAAGGCTGTAATGAATAAAGAGTCTCCTCTCATGATGACAAAATCCTTTCTTCTCTTTTTTTCCTGCTCTTTCATTTTTCTTTCACCTTTTGTATTTTGTTTGCACTAACTGCAGAAGACCCGTTCAGTGACTCTTATCGGGCCACGTGCATAGTTGACGCGTCACGTGGATCTTAAACTTGCTACAGGATGAATCGTGAAATGCCGATTCGAGGTTTGCATTACCGTGCAGTTGGCAGGGTCGATAAGGGGGGTACCCACCTGGATTCTTCGCGGAACTTCGCATCGCTTTCTTGTCTTTGATTTTCATTTTTGATGCATACAAGGGATCTTTGATTTGAAAGACAACTTCTATGGAGTTCATTCTCATCTTTGTTGGTTAGTTGAGCGATTCAGGTCTATCCTGGGGGGGATGAAACGGTAAAACGACAAGGTACCCAAGGCAGTCGATCCTTACAGCACTTGACCACCGAGCAAGCGATACGATTGGATCGGTCAATTTGACTTTGGATTTACAACGAAATAATCTCATCCAGTGTTTCAATCAACTAACTACAAGAAATACCTTACCAGTCAACTGTCTAGTGCCGGTTAGGACAGTAACTACGATGGACCTGTACGGAACAGTACGGGTCTCGAACCAGTTGGCACATGACCCTCCAATCTACCCACCGCCATTGGTCCAGCCACCAACTGCGCCCCTCTTCTGCTTCTTCAACTTCCGATAAAACAACTCAATCTTCCAAAAGGGCGCTGCGAGGGGGTGTGAATTCTGGTAGATTTTCCAGTCTTGGTTCATTCTCCCTGGGGTATCTGGAACAAAACTGCATTCTTGTTTTTTTTTTTTTTTAAAAAAAAAAA
>ML742346.1:0-28340 GCA_009193465.1 Aspergillus avenaceus
AGGAAAAGAACAAGAGGCTCACCTTTTCACCAGTCCATTCCGCAGCATTCTCAGGGAAATCTTCGACATCCTGTTTAATATCTTCCTTATTCTCTTCCCAGCTATCATCTATTATTGCATTAGTGTCAAAAGATGCGGGTAAAATGGCGGTAAGAGTCAAGAAAGAGTTCAACAAATAAAAAAAAAAAAAAAAAAAAAAAAAAAAAGGTTATCGGGAAACTTACGAATCTTCTCTCCTTCATGCATGGCAAGCGCACCACCAGCCACACCTAACACTGCAGCACCTGCAGCATATGCCATGGTGTGATCCTTCTCCGGCTTCTGCTGCTCCCCATAGTATTCACCCTGGCGGGTTTCACCGTATCCGCCACCGTAGGAATCTCCAGCTCCATAGGACCCACCACTCGGAGCACCACCACCGTAGGGCGCACCGCCACCATATTGTTGTTGTCCATAGCCACCACCCTCACCCGGGTGTTGCCAGGTCCTCTCACCGGTCTGCTCGTTCACATAGAACCACCGCTGTGATTGATCATCAAATCTGGCAACCCATGGAGGAGGTACTTGAGGACCGGAGGAGTATCCGGAAGGAGGTTGTTGCTGGTATCCATACCCTCCTTGTGATTCTCCGTAGCCACTCTGTCCACCGTATCCTCCCTGACTGTAGCTTTCTTGGCCGCCGCCGCCGCCACCGCTGCTGCTGCTGCCGTTGTTCTTGTCAAGGAATTTTTCAGCGAGCTTTCCGATTAGATCCATGGTGAAAGAATGTGGATCGGGTATCAGACTATATAGTAAAAATAAGAAAGAATGGTAACAATAATAATTGAGAATGATAATTCAGAGAATCTAATCTAGAAGAAAGAGAAGAAAAGGAGAAGAAAAGGAAAAGAAAAGAAAAGAAAAGAAAGAGGGATGAAGATAGACGCCGATAGATATACATCCTACAAATAGATGAAACATACCTAAGGTAGCGAAGGAGGGGCAATTATGGGAAAGGGGGAACTAGTCATCCATTGGTTAAATGGACCCTGAGTGGCTGAGTCCTTAGCTCAGGTCAAATGAATTAAACATTACCTGAGTATAGTTATCTAGAAGCTAACTGATTGACTAACAGGAAACGAATTCGAAGAGGGTCTCTTTGGGTCTGAGCCCCGCCAGCATCCGATATCATCCAGGAATGACGAGACTCAAGAGACTCCCTGTGTCATGCTATAGGGACATGGATATATAAAATAATTATATTCACAACAGTAATAATAATAATAGTCCGACATATCAAGACCAAAATCCCGGGATCCGCATCGAATCCATTGACACGTATCAACCGACGGGAATTGGGATCGACTGAAAAAGGAATTAAACAGTATTAAATAATAAACAAAAATCCCTTCTTCACCGCCTTGGGGGGTATTACAGTATTACAAAGTCGGCTTGTCCCGTCTTGGCCGGAAGCTTGTCAGCAAAATCCTTGGATTTTCACTGGAACACGGTTACATGTCCGTACTAGGATTCCTCTGAGCGACCACGGTAGAGTAAATAAAGAGCTCAAAAATAATTGGTCAAAAGAATGGCCGAATAAATGGTCGAATGGGCATCAGGTCAGGTGAGAAATACATTAAGCAGGACCGTCATAATATAGAGATGAAAAGAAAATAAAATTAACACGATCCACAGGAACCAACCGCATTAGATGATTGTGCACTGATAGCCATAATCATAGAATCCGAAAGATCTTGAGAACTTTAGATTAATAACATAGCTGGCAACGCAAAAACAGTCAGAGCCAATGCCCCGCTAGCCAGGACAGCATTCTGAGACGCCGCGCCTGTGAATACGGGTGATGTGTTGTCCTGTGTTCCACTAGGGCCCACGGGAACCCGAGATCCACTGGTAGAAGGCCTGACAAACAATGTCGATGAGGACTGAGCACCCCCTGTTCCTACTATCCCAGAAGAGCTGGGGACAGCGCTCCGTTGAGGACCAGTGGCTGTGTTTGCAGTTTTAGAGTTAGCGGAGCCCTCTTGTCCAGCCGAGTTGTTAGGGTGGCCAGCAGTATTGGTTCCAGTTGGGAAGCCAGGGATAGAGCCAGTTCCGATTACAGGAACAGTAACCGTTATAGTGGTTGGGGTCGGAGCACAATCCGTGCACACTGATACCGTTGTGACCCAGCCCTCAATGGGTGGCGCAGCAGTGGTAGGCACCGCCGGTGCAGTGACCGGCTCAGCACCCGTGATAGTTGCGGGAAGAGTAAGAGTCACTGTAGTTGGGGTGGCTGCACAGTGCGTGCAGACAGTCACTGTAGTGGTCCAACCTTCGGGGGGAGCAGGGGCGGTAGTTTCAAACCCTGACCCCGAGGGAAGCTCCGTGGCGGTAGCACTCGAACTTACCGTCCCGGGGCAATATGTTGTGGTATAGGTAGTGGTGACCGTTGTAAAGCCCGTTGGACAAATGTCAACGTAAGACGTGACGATGACAGTAGTCACCGTGGTTGGCTCTGAGGTGGAGCTGATGTTAGTGACGGAAGGAGCTGATACACCCGGTGTAATTGTTGCTACGCCAGTTGCAGTAATGCTTTGGCCGTACGAGGACGGTGTGACACCGTTGGATACGTGAGTCTGCACAGAGCTTGATTCACCTGCAGGTCTTGGCCTGGTAAGAGATTCGCTCGAAGACACTGGAGTAGTTGCACTGGAAACAGCCGAGTTAGTGAATGTAGAAGTTCTGGCGGAATACGACGTTTCTGAAGTCAAGGGCTGACTTTCGGATCCCGCGACTGAGCTCGACGAACCAGAGCTTTCAGAGGTGACTGGGGGGCTGAGTGATGTTAAGGTCTTCGATGGCGTTGGCCAAACTGTCTCTGTCACGACAAGAGAGGTAGAGGGTGTCACGAGGACTGCTGTTGAGTTCCATCCAATAGGTGTGCCAACTGAAGAAGTTCCCGGGATGATGGGCAAGCTCGATGAAGGGCTGGATACTGGCCGAGTATGAGACCTGCTGGAGATGCTCGATATAACAGGGGTGCTAGATCCAGATGGGGTTCCTGAAATGGCAGGGATGCTAGAAGAAATGCCTGAACTGATGGAAGAAGTGGGTCGAACGAAGGTGCTAGAGGCCACTCGACTTGAAGATGCAGCCGATGAGCTCAGCTGAGTAGTACTTGATCCTACCGGAGTGCTTGATCGAATAGGGGTATTTGAGACAAGCGGAGAGCTCGATGCCACAAGTGTACTCGACTGAACAGGAGTGCTCGACGCAAGAGGAGTACTTGATCCATGATGAGTGCTCGAGTGAATCAGGGTGCTCGATGCAAGAGGGGTGCTCGATCCCACAGGGGTACTCGACTGAACAGGAGTGCTCGACGAAATTGGGGTGCTCGATGTCACAGGGGTACTCGACTGGACAGTAGTACTCGATGAAGTTGGGGTGCTTGAATGGACCGGAGTGCTCAATGCTACAAGGGTACTCGATTGAACGGGAGTACTCGATGAAATTGGGGTGCTTGATGCAAGAGGGGTGCTCGAGTGGACTGGAGTGCTTGACGTAATTAGGGTACTGCTAGAAGGCGATGGCTTCGGGATAGGCAGGCTCGGGTCGAGCTCAGTCAGAATTCTCTTCATGTTACCAGCATAGCTTGTCCCGTTGATTTGGTTACGGTCAGATTGAGTCGCTTCCCAGACCATGATACCCCCGAATGTATCGGGATATAACTTCATGTATTTGGAGACAAGAGGCTCGACTTCACTGGGTGTGAGGTAGTACCCTGGCAACGCAGCACTTTCACTTCCAGGAAGGCCGACGAAAAGTTTCGCAGCTGGGTTGCCTAACTTGACTATGTTGACCCATTTATCGAAGTTGAAGCCTGTTCCACTGACAAAGTTACGAGCGGAACAGTCATCGTTGTTGTAGAACTGCACCCAAACAAAGTCGAATGCCGATGTTGCAATCGCGGAGCCCAGCTGCTCATCGGGGATGTGACACTGAGGGGAGCCAGAGATGTAGAACTTTCGGTCGGGATTCTCCGAGAAGTGTCCACGGAAACGATTTACCATGGTCGCATATCCTAGGAGTAGTAACAATGTCAGTCGTCAGAAGGCGTTGAGCAACGCAGATACAGGCACATACCGAAGCCACCATTGTGCTCTATATCAAAGTCGAACCCATCAACAGACACATTTCCAAATGGTCGAGGACCGCCCCATTCCAACCAAGAATCATCCACAGGGCCAAAAGCTGACCAGAGAAAGTCGGCGAAAGCAACAGCGCTGTCTGTCGACAGAATTTTCTGATTATCTGGACTAGCACCCCCTAAAGACAAGAGAACCTTCTTGCCCGCTTCCTGGCAGAGAGGAATATCTTCCATAATCTGACGACAGTTCGTGAGGAACTTTGTCTCAACGCCACCAATTACATAGGTTTGGCCGTCACATTGATTCCCAAAGTTGCTGCCAGGCCAGTTAACGGAAGATTGGTCGGGGAATTCGTTGACAAAGCCAATGTTGATAACATCCAGGGACGTCTGCTGGCAAAAATGACTAAGACGTTCCTGGTTGGCCCCTTGACCCTATATATCAATCAGTCAATGTACATACATATTAAGTTGAGCGTACATTTCGTTGTAGTACGTACGTAATAGACAGCAACATTAGACTTTCCTTGAGGATCGAAAGCATATGCCTGCGGAAACAATGCCGACGCCGCCGAGATAACGGCGAGATACTTGTTAAAGCCCATGACTTGAAAGAATGACTGCCGATCAGGCTAATAGCCAACACGGATTAAAAAAAACGAATGTGAGAAAAACAAGGAGAGGACACAGACAAAGCGTCTGCTTGAATTGTCGAAGGGAGCAGAGCGACTGGACTGACGGAAGATCCAATCCATAGCTGGAGAGAACAGTAGACGACTATATACAGAGTCTTCAAGGGGGGTTGAGCAACCGATCTTCCTTCGTCCCACTATAATTCACGGTGCCACCAGAGCGAATCATTTGAGCGTCGGTGACTGGTTAGATTAGGAGATGGACACCACCTTAGGTCCTGAGAGAATCACCAATTCAATGGCATTACTTCCTGTTACGGCAAATGAACATACTAGCGGGGTGCTAGACTTCCAGGTACTAAGAGTCCCCGAACCATGGAAGACGTTGAGTGGTTCCAGTGAGGAAAGATGCATGCACACCGGAGATTGCTGTTCAAGAAAGACTGGTGGATATTTGATTAAGCGACATTGGGTCTGTTCGTAGAGCCGCATTAGGAGGGTCTAAAGAACCTTAGACCAGTCAGTAAATGGGTCCTGACTAGGCAGTCGAGGGGCCAAACCAGGCATCACCTCAAGAATCGCCTTCTGCTTCACGCACCAAGTCCCATATTATTGGATATGTGGGGCTGATACTTTGACCGGCGTATAAATCTCATCATTCCACCAAAGGGAGAGATAAGCACCGTCAGCTGTATACAGAAGTTGTAGGTTTTTGAACCTGTGATACATGGACAAGGTGGCTTTATTTGTGTTTTAGAAAATCAACACACAGAAAAGAAAAGGGAAATCGAAATAGAAACGGTTCCAAAATGTTTAATAAGGAAGAACTCGTCGTACTGAGCGATACCTTCAATGGATAGAAACCATTGGAGTTGGACGAAAAGAAAACAAGGAAAAGAGAAAGAAAAGAAACGATTCCATGGATGACTTCTGAAACTAGTTTAGCCCGGCCCCGGGCATTTCTGGCAATTTCTTCTTTGAGACTAGTTAACCCCATTCGCTGCCAGGAACACCAATCAAACATCAGGAATGTTGGTGTCCTGTGATGTCAGGTGGACATTAAGCATTTACTGCGTAAATTTTCAAAGGAATTGTCTCCATATTGAAGAAAAAACTCAATAAATTATGCTAAACTCGATTCTTTAGGTCATTATTATTCGGGCCGACGTCCGGATCATCCAGATCGACACAGTCTCTGGGTTGAACAACCAAGAGGTCGGATACTTTGATAAATATCATAGTCATCTCATCAACAAAATTCTTGATAGATTTCGGTGTACAGAAACTACTAAATCAAGGGATTATGCTCATGGAATGTTACCCATTGTGTATCAATCAAGTAACGTTACACCCGTCACTTAGGGTTGTTATTCTATGTTAGTATTTTATGTTTTTCTTTTTGTCTTTCTTCTTCTCCGTTTCCCTTCCCCTCTCTCTCCCTCTCTCTTATTCGCCTCACGCTATCTTTTAGCTTCTATTTCTCACCAGGGTCAACCCTCAGTCATATTTTGACTTTGTTAGTATGGCCCCATAAAATTGCAATTTCCACACAATATTACAAAAGCGCCCCTCAGAACTAGTTGTTTTTAGTTATCTTACTCTTGGTTATATTGCCCCCCACCACAGAACCTACCTTCTAACTGAATACCTTTTCAACAACTGTTACTTCCATAGTGTACACCTATCATTCTGTTGGCTACATCAACGCTAAACGAGAATCCATTTTAATTTCAGGTCCTTTTATGATTCTCTAGACATGATTTGTTACCACAAGAATATGAATGAAATCGGCGATGTTGGACAAACTAAAGCTATCGTCGAGCTGGAGGTAAGCGAGAGGGCTTAGGTACCTACTAGTTAAACCTATGGATTCTACGGAGTACACAAATATACCGCCGGATTATCCGATATGAGAACCAATCAAACCAGATAAGCTAATATACCCGATATAAAACTAATCTACCGAGTATGACATGTTGCATTCGTTTTTATTAGTATCATCTTCAACCATACATCAAAGGTGAACACCGGCGAGGTACCTACGTGTTGAACTGAAGCCAATGCCCGTGGTAAATTGATCTGTGTGTATTTTCTTTTCTAGTGTTTGATCCAGGGATGCTCTCACGATGCCCTAGGGTTCCATTTTGATGTAATTGTCACAGCATGGACTCCGCTCCCAGTCATACTAAAATTAAAAAAAGACCCCAGGAAGTAGTAAGACCAACTCACACCCGCAGGAATTGCTGATTATTGCGAAGAATCTATTTATTGTATTATCCATATGATGGGACTGTGAGCCTCAGGCTGCTCGTAGAGTCAAAAGAGTTAGATTGTCATGGGGTTGCACGTGGCTTGACATAGAACTTTCGAGGAACAGTTCTTTCGTTCGCTCCCCCAGTCCACATCTTTTTCTTAGAAAGATATAATCAAGAATAAGATCCCATCACGAGATGTCTTCATACATCAAGAATGACACACAGGTAATACAAAGGGCCAATTTAGTCATAGCATCAGCTCACACATCAATGTCTTGCCAATCCGACTGACAATGCACATCCATCCGTGGTACATACTACCACCTAAACCAATCTACATCCTTCAGTTGACTTTCCGACACCTCCGACATACGAACTAGGCTAATGGAAAACAATCCCGCAGTTGCCTCATTCCTAAGGTCGAATTCCGACCTTGGCGATGCCGTCACCGTTACGACAGTTGTCAGCCTTGTGGGGAATAGCATAAAAGCTACTCACATCCAGGTCTCGTAACTATCCGACCTCTATATATATGGCCGGTGATCATGTTGCAAGATGGAGAATAACATCGAGACGCTTAATCGGCCGGATGAGTGGAAGATAGAACAAGGTCTCGCCGGGGCCAAACTAGCCATATTGGATCAATCCGGACATGACCCTACCACTATCCTGCCACAGCCTTTCAGAAACGCAGTCAAAGACCAGGCCGCTATTGAAGCCGTCGGTGATCGGAAGAAGTTGTTTGCTCGAGAACGAGAGGGATGGAAAGGGTATGTTTACCTTTTTGCCCTTCTGTTGTCAATTCGGTATACACTATAGGCTTTGGGCTTTATTCTAATTCATATTAGTTATGTAGAATGGGAACGGTACCCGGAGAAGAAGGACAAGGCACAAAAGATCTTGACTTCTCAAACTTTTCCACCAAACCCAGAATTCCAAATGGGGCCAATGCCGGACACAAACCCGGTTCTTCCTGGCACGCACTGGAAGATGTGGCATCATGCTATCGGCGGAGAGCTTGACTCGGTTCCGGAAGACTCGTGGAAGACTGTTCTTCGTGAAAAACATCCAGATATGCTCCATCTTTTACAATTTCCTTACAATGGCGAGCCTCCCAAACGGCTAGTGACCGCCAAAACTGTCACACCGAATGCGCTTCATTTTGTCCGAAACCATGGCGGCATTCCGCTCATTGACGAGGACAAATGGAACTTAGTGCTCGATGGACTAGTGGCCCACCCAAAGACATTTACCCTGGAAGACCTCATGGATGAGACTAGGTTCCCACGTGTGAACAAGCTTGTCACGATGCAGTGTTCAGGTACACGCCGCATAGAGCAAATTAGCTTATATGCGGGCCAAGGCGACGAGGTCCCGCAGGCTCCCTGGGCCGAAGGTGCGATCGGAACAGCAAGGTACGTCGGTATCAGTTTGAAGAAAGTGATCAAAGCATGTGGTGGCCTCGTCAACGGCGCCAAGCATCTTGAGTTCTATGGAGCAGAGACCTACTTCAAGAACAATGAAGTGATGAACTACGTTGTCAGCGTCCCGTGGTCCAAAGTCAAAGCCAACGAAGTACTTCTTACTTGGGAAATGAACGGGGAGCCATTACCCAAGATCCACGGATACCCGTTGAGAGTAATGGTCCTAGGTTACATCGGGGCTCGAAGCGTTAAATGGCTGTATCGTATCAAAGCAATTGAAAACCCGAGTCGCGCCCCGGTCCAAAGTAAAGAGTATCTTTACTTCCCCCAACAAGTTGGCAAACACAACCAACGACCGACCGACGGTATTCAAATCCAGGAAATGCCAGTGAGCTCTGCGATCATGTCTCCTTGGAATAAACAAGCTGTCATTCATAACGGCAAGATTACCTGCAAGGGCTGGGCTTATTCCGGTGGAGGAAGATGGCCGGAGCGCGTGGAGCTCTCCGCCGATGGGGGCTTCAGCTGGTATACTGTTCCGCTTGAGAACCTGTCCAAGAAACACAAATGGACCTGGCGTACTTGGCACTTTGATCTTCCCTGTGATGTCGAAGGTTGGATCGAGGTCGTCTGCCGATGCTGGGACAATTCAATCAACACGCAACCGCTTAATGTTCGAGCAGCGTGGAACTGGGGTCTTCATGTTACGAGCTCTGCGCATCGCATAAGTGTTTATAGTATCAACAAGAGTCGGCCTCTAACGAAGCAACGGTTGGAAAAGTTTGAGCACACAGGTACTCCATTGGCACCGCTAACTTGGCCGGAGGAATTTCCAACTCAAACATGGGATGAGTACGACAAATTCTGGAGGGAGCATGATCCCCGGGATGTTGATGATTAGCTTTTGCTCACGGGAGGCTGGGATCCAAGTTTTGATCTATCCTCCAAGGACACTCCCTTGGTGTGTAGTGCGAGAATCCCTTCTGCGGATCTTTCACAATGAACTGTTCACTATACTTTTTTGATGATGTTAATTGAGGACAGGATGAGTCATACTATACAACTATCTAATTTTACCTGCTAGACCAAAACACCTCTGTCAATAGATCGCACATCAAGGTAATTGACCTTTTCCCTTCCTTCAACACTGCATCCATCGCCAAGAATGGATGTGGCATTCCTTTCATGACCTGTAAGTCCACCGGAACCCCAGCCTTCTTTAACCTCTCTGCATACTGTTCGCCTTCCGTCCGGAGTACATCCAACTCCCCAACCATGATCAATGCTTTTGGCAGCTGTGACCAGTCACCGTTATAGAACAACGGACTGGCCTCGGGGTTTGACCGATCGGCGTGATTAGGCAGATAGTGATTGCGGTACCAGAACATCTTCGCAGCTGGCAGAGCAGGCGTATGCTCGTAGAGTCTGTACGACTCATTAGTCGCTATGGTAGCTGTATTGTCCGTTACAGGGACGGAGAGAAGTTGCGCGCGGAAGTGAACGGGTGGTGAGAGAGCTAGGGCCTTATGCGTCATTATCGAGGCTAAATTACCGCCAGCTGAAGAGCCTCCAGTGGCCATATTAGTGGTATCTATGGAGAGACGAGAGACCCCATCGGAGACGAGCCAGAGGAGGGATTCCCAGCAATCATGCACCGCAGCAGGGAAAGGACACTCCGGGGCTAGTCTAGGGCTCTATTAGCGCGCCGAGCATTCCATTAATAATTCATCATGAAAAAGAAGAGAGTACCTATAGTCAACTGTCACCACGACACATTTCCCCCTCACGCATAGGTTTGTGCACACAGGATTCTCTGTGTTGATATTTCCGAGCACCCATCCACCACCGTGGATATACAACATCACCGGCCATCCGCCTTCCGGAGTTTCCCCTGCTGGCGTAAAAGCACGTACCAGAATTTCAGGGCCTTCTGTCTCCCGTCTTTGGATAATAATGTCTTCTGTCTTCCCCACTTCAAGTAACGGACCGCCGCCGGGGATCAAGACCCCGCTTGTCCGGGAAGCCTCCACAGGTTGGAGGTGGGCTTGCTGTTGATTGATCACGAACTCATTGTAGAAAGAGACATACTCGGGATCAAGTAGATCCTGTACAGAGGAGTGAAGAGGGTAAGGAGGTTGAGGGCCGAAAATCGACATATTCGTGCTGATGCTATTGTGCCACCGTTAATGCAGGGAGTAAGGACACTTCAGGTCAAGGGTACGAGACATGCAATCGATTAAAGCAAGCTATGAGTCAAAAGGAAGATATGTCCCTGGTTTTATCTGCTTGTCTCCTCACCGACCGTTATATTCCCTAAGAAAGTTTCCTACATCCCGAAGCAAGGGAACGTGGGGTTTTCCTTGTTTTTTGGGTGACCTCCGCTGTGAATTCATAACTTATCTGCGCTTCTACAACGGTGATCCTGATAAAGCATCGGTATTTTTAGCCATTCACTGTCTATGAAATATGTAAAGTGGGGCTGAGACCCTGTTATTGGCAAACGAGTCGACGTGGGGGTTGGCTTGTATATCTCTTTTCCCCGCATGAGGGTTGAAAGTATATATTCCCGCATACTACTTTTTAGGGCCTGAGCGTGGTCATTCCCTCGGTTTCTGAAGAACCTTTTCAACTTGAACCCTTTCCCTTATATTCTGCCCAAAGCCTTTGCTAAAACCACTGTATTTCTTCTTTTGCACATACAAACACAAAATACCTACAAAATGGCAACTAAAACACCAATCCTGACCGACAAAGCCCCCAAGCCTCTCCCAGGGATCTACTCGCAAGCCATCGTCTCCAACGGCGTCGTCTACTGCTCCGGCGCTGTCCCTATGGACCCGGAAACGGGCAAGCTTATTGATGGAGACGTCAAGGCTCATACGGTACTTGGTCCTTCCCCTGATACAACCAGCCCTTGTCTAGACGGGGAGTGAAATAGTGCTGACCAGACTAGCACCAATGCATCAAGAACCTTTCACATATTCTCGAGGCCGCCGGTAGCGATATCACCAAAGTTCTGAAGGTTAATGTCTTCCTCTCGGATATGGACAATTTTGCGGACATGAACTCGGTGTATATGCAGTACTGGGGTGATGTTAAGCCCTGTCGGACGTATGTTTCTCTCTTTTTTCCCCTCTTTATTATCTTTTGATTTCTTTGAATGGGTCGTTGACTAGGTGTAGATGTGTGGCTGTGAAGACACTGCCGTTGAATACGGATGTTGAAATTGAATGCATCGCTGCTGTTTGAGGGGGATATGCCGGGTTACGGGGTTTCGAAGGAAAAGAGGATAGTGATGATTTCATGACTTCAATGAAGTGTTTACATCTGAATACACTATTACAATAGTATAATCTTTCCTTCGTAAATTTCCATATCTATACTAATTACTATTGGTCTCATTCGTCTCTTCCGTCGATGGTTGACTGGTAGTTATGGGAGCCATACCATACCTATATCTGTCAGTAACGAGGCACTACTCTTTCCCATTATATGTACCAAAAAGAAAGACTATACTTACCAAACAATAGAAGCTAGGCCTAAGCAAGCCGCAATACAACTAAAGACCAGGGCTACGATTCCCCGGGCTGTAACCCCAGCAGGCAGTGGTGGAACGGACTTGTTCTCTCCAGAGAGATCGTAGTGGTCTCTTGTATTTCCTGCGGCGTTGCCTTCTTTAGGAGTATGGCTTGCATCGCATGCATCCCAATGATCTTGAGGGATAGCAAGTGTCTTTTGCATTTCAAGAGGCGCTTCCACTAGGACAACCGCTAGACCGGCATCCATGTGCCATTCAATGTGGCAATGGAATATCCATATACCTGGCAAACAAAAAGAATTAGCCTTGGATAGGGTAAATGGCATATAATGTAAGTACCCGGATTATCTGCTCGAAATCGAATGACAAAGTATCCCGTTGGCTTTACATAGACAGTGTCTCGCCGCATGGGAACTGCAGGAAAGGTAGTGTGGTTTTGTGGATCGTAGTGGCCTGCATCTTCATCGCTACGGGCGATGACTTGGTAATTGTGCCCATGAAGGTAGAAAGGGTGTTTCCCCGTATCATCATTATTCAAAACCAGGTCGATAATATCACCCTTCTTCAAAACGAAAGCATTCGTGTTGTAGCCATACACGGTGGAGTTTGCGGCATCCGCCCCGGTTGATAATGCCGTATAAACGGTTGGTACTTTAGGCATGACGTACGTTATGCCGTTGAAAAAGGCACTATATCTGGTCAGTCAAGGGATTTCCCAGCTGCTAAGGGTAGATTTACTAGTTTGCACCGTCTCCTAAGTTGTCCATTGTAAGATCCAGTGTGACGGTATAATCCGGGTCTCCTAGTAGTTTTTCACCATCAACTGGAACCAGATTGAAATCGTCGTATGGATTAAATAAAGCGGTATCGCTTGGTGAAGGCTTCTCAGACTCGCTATTGTAGACCAACCACCCTGTCACATTGTAGTTTACTGTGGGAGGAAGTGTGTCGAAAAGGTCCTGTACAGATGTGAGCAACATGGCAATGTAAGGAGATAGTGCTGTCTACCGTGTCCATGCTGCCAACCATAGCATAGTTCTTGCTGGTATTGTTTTTCATGGTCACCAGGACACTGTAGCGCTGTGCTGCTGTAATGTAGATCATGTCGGCTTCGGCTGGTTCAGTCCATACACCATCGACCTCGACAATCTTCATGGGGTGGTCTTCAATCCAGAAATATTGACTGGCAAAAGCCGCTATATTAACTAATCGGAATAGATATGTCTTTCCAGGCTCGACACTGACAGTCAGGTTCTGGGTGTCATTCATGAGTGCAGACTTTGGCACGGGCTCAGCTCCCGTTGGATTCAAGACACTGATAAACCGCTTGAGTAAAGCCGGCATTGGGTCGTGATACCACTCCGACAGCGTAATGACGAACTCCTCGTCATACCGACCGGCATATGGGTCTTTAGGGCTTGTGATAACCAGCGCCTGTCGTAAACCGTCTGGGTATTGTCCTTTCGCGTGCGAGTGATACCAATAAGTCCCCGTTTGATTTACCTGTCCAGATTTAATAGGGCTTTCAGCGACATATCGACTCTACTTACAGTGAAGTTATATACAAACGTTGACCCAGGAGGAATCTCACACTGAGTGATGCCCGGAGCGCCGTCCATGTGGGTGGTTCCATTCTGAAAGAACCCATGCCAATGTATGCTTGTAGACTCATTGCCCAAAGCATTGTATACCTTTGCTATAACTTTATCGCCTAGGGTAAAATTGAGTACTGGAAGAGGCCATTGACCATTGATCCCAATCACGGGACGCTCGTACATGCCATCTGGATTGGCAGATACCCAAGTAACATTCCAATCATAGTGGTGTGTTACGGCGATGACAATTGGGGTGTAGACAAGAAAGCCCACCAACCAGTGCAGCCCTAGCATCATAATTAGGGACCTGTATACAGTGGGATCATGAAAAGAAGACAAGAGTGTTACCTGCCAGTAAATCTCGTAAGAGGAGTTCTTTTACTTTTTAAGAATTCCTCGGGCTTTCTTATCGCGCGGTGGGATCACCCACGGCAGGGGTTGTGAGAATATGAAAGGGAGTAAACATCAACTAGTTCCTTATTTCATTGGGCCTCGTTCGAACCAAGCGCTAATTAGGAAAGATTGACACGGCTTAGCGGAAGCTTGACCTTTGTCACGATTTCCCTCATATCTCCAGACCAATGAGGTCTACATAGGTTTGCGCTATATTAGGCAATCTCTATTAGGGTTTCCTAGAAGCAGTGGGGGTTGGGTGGGCTGACATTCTTGCTGCCGACCATTCATTCTTCTCTTTTATTCTTTATTATTTGATTATGATCTATTATATCTATTATATCTATGATAAGATTCCATCAATCAGATAATCTCTGTCCTTGTTAGTGTGGGATGGTTCGTTACTCCAATATTTCTTTTCTTCTTTCCGCCCTCTCCTTTAATTTCCTCTTTTCTTTTCTTTTCTTTTCTTATATGACCATTCCTCTTTTTGTCTTGGATTCTAGAATTTCTTTATAAATCTAGTATAAGGAGACCTTCACACTTCTTAATCTTTCCATCTTTGGATATTGTTTCACCATGACAACGGACGTGTTTGCCGTTCCTGGTATGCTACTTTGAATATACTCATCCCATTCCCATCTCTACTTTCCATGTTACTTCAATAGCCAGACTTAGAATAACATGCTAGAAAGTGTTTTTCATCTGTTTTCGAGAATGCGTCGAAACCAGCATCATCGTCTCGGTCTTGCTTGCTTTTATCAAGCAAACATTGGGGTCTGACACCGACATCAGCACTCGTAAAAAACTTATTAAACAGGTATGCATGTCTTCTCCGATCTACACTGGCCCGTGTCTCAATTTCACTGTCTTTAGGTCTGGTGGGGCGTGGCCAGCGGGTTGTTTGTATGCCTCTGTATTGGAGGAGGGATGATCGGCGCTTTCTACGGCTATGGTAAAGGCCACTTCGCAAGTACAGAGGATCTTTGGGAGGGCATCTTCGCATTGATTGCGGCCGTCATCATTACTGTCATGGGGAGCAGCCCTATTGCGAGTGAACAAATTGCAGGAAAAATGGCGTGTGAAGTTGGCCCAGGCATTAGAAACAAAGACTGTGCCTGGGGGCAGGATGACGGATAGGATCAAGCAGTGGTCGCAAAAGTACTTCATGTTCATTCTGCCCCTAATTACTGTTCTACGAGAGGGCCTTGAAGCCGTGGTTTTCATCGGAGGGGTCAGCCTTAGCTTCCCAGCTAGCGCATTTCCTCTGCCTGTGTTCACCGGGCTTTTAGCTGGTGTGGTTGTGGGCTACATTATCTACCGGTAAGCCTTACATGAGATGATTGGTGTTCAATGGGATACTAATGGACGCGACGTGTGACATAGAGGCGGAAATCAAACCTCGCTTCAGATATTCATGGTGATCTCAACGTGCTTACTCTATCTTGTTGCTGCGGGACTCCTCTCTCGAGGCGTATGGTTTTTGGAGAACAACACCTGGAGCAACCTGATCGGTGGCGATGCTGGTGAAACAGGAGCTGGTCCCGGTTCCTATGATATTCGACAAAGCGTGTGGCATGTGAACTGCTGTAGCCCCTTGGTGAACGGCGGTGGAGGATGGGGAATTTTCAACGCCATTCTTGGTTGGCAAAACTCGGCTACTTATGGCTCCGTCATCTCTTATAACCTCTACTGGCTCGTGGTCATTGTCTGGTTTGGTTTTATGCGGTATCAAGAGCAACAGGGGCGGTCATTGCCTGACTCCTTGATTCGCTGCTTCAAGGGCAAGGACGAAAGAGGGATAGGAAAGGCTGAGAGCACCGCTCGCACCGAAGTCGTGACTGATCATAAGCTATCAGAAAATGGAATAATGCGTTTCCAGGAAGGTCAGGTCTAGAGTGGTATGCATAATAGTGGACGGTCGAGTCATTGCCAGTGGTGAAAACGGGTGTAACGGACATCCCATAAGGACCACCCCTTGCAGCATCTTACAATCACCGGATCTTTCTCATCCTCACCACTCTGAGACTTGTATAGCTAGAAATCTTTGGGCTGATGATACTATCTGGTATACTAACAGTCTAGTACCACTTGGGCTTCAACTCTTTGTGTTCGCGTTGTGTTGAACCCTTCATTGCTTTCCAACTGAGACATTAACCATGATTGCCACATTATTGCATCCTTGCAGGAGATCAACTGCGCAGTCGACGTAATTCTTCAATAGTGTCTTAGGATCACGTGGGGGGATCAACCCTTGATGGTTAACTTCTCTTTCGCCTCTCACCCTCTCCCCCCTTCTCTCTCTCTCTCATCACCTCCACGCCCTTCATTACAAACCCTCCCCCTCGTCCCTATCAGATACCACTATATACTGTCCCTACATTCTATACGGCTCTTGGAGGTGATAATGACTTTTCTCCTTTACTTTCTTTTTGACAGCAGCCAATCCATTTGTGCTAGGGTCCATGTGGACACCCCTGTGAAGCATATTTGTAGCTTAAATCTAGGAACAAGAATGAATACCCCCACTACGAATATGTACAGGGTCTACAGGCTGCTACTACCTACACTAGGGTTTCTATCATCCCATAGAGATAGATTGCTGACATAATAATCGATAGATGAGGTTCACCTTGAATCGTGCATTCCTGGGACTGACGTCCCATGCCAAAAGGCCTCTATTGCTTGATGTTCCAGCCCTCCTGTCCATACATTCCAACCCCCTCCTCTATCCGCGTTGACGCGCTCTAGTTATCGATAGAATCGACCTGCATCATGTTTTTTTAAACTGAATTCTCGCCTCTTACTTTTTAGCTATAAGCAGACATTGCTGTCACTTCGATTAAACAATTGACCATCTACAAATATTTGCCCCAGCTTACTTTGATACCACAATTCCTGCCACACACATTGCTTCTCAATAGACTTGGATACCTCGGTACTCTATCGGTTCACATTGTGCATGCCCTGATCTATACTCGTGGAGGCTGTAGTGCAGCTCGTTCGAGTGCTTATATACGACACCAACTATGGCCAATACGCCAATGTCTTCCAAAAAAGGAGGATCTTGGACAAAGGTCGTCATTTTTATCTCTCTCTACATATTGCTTCTTGAATCGGTCATAGAATGGGCACTTGTACTCTATCTTTATGTCGACCAACGCGTCGACATGAAGATGACCCCAAGCTTGATCCTCGCCCTCATAGCGGTTAGTACGGCCATACTAAACGGGTTGATCTACAATTCTGACGACAGTCCTAGTCTTTCTTCACTGCGCCGCTGGCCGTCCTCCATAGCCTGCTCGCTTGGCAGTATAACAAAGTCTCAGGATACAGCGCCCAGAAGACAATGTTGCGCACCACGTGCACTTATCTACTACGACTAACGACCATCATCTGGCTAGCAGCTAGCGTAGCGGGTCTCGTGGTTGTGTCGCAACATGCTTCGTGTCTCCCTGACACTGCCAACGGTAGTTTTTGGAAAGTCGGCGTCAGTTGTGCTCTTCACAGGGCGGTAGTCATCGTTGCAGTCCTGTCCTTGTATGCCATCAACCTAGTCAATCCATTGAAAGTCATCCTCGCTAACACCCGTGCAGCATGACAGTGTGCCTCTACTTCTGTTCACGAGAGCTCTGCGAGCGCCCCTATGACGTCTCGCTGTTAGGCGTATACAGACGTCAACGATCAGTCTGTGACGAGAGCATATTCTCAAGCTCAAGCCTGGAAAGCGAGGCTCTCAAGAATGAAGTCCCCTACTTCTGCCCCGGCGCAGAAACTGCATTTGGCGCTCGCAACCCATACTGCCCATCTACCGAGAACTCCTTCGACAAAGCCACAGCCATAAACATCCAGTACCCGACGCCCGCACACGCAAGACATCATCTAGGCCCTGACGGGAACCTGCTAGAAAACGCAGACGTGCTCTCCGGCTCGACGCTGGCTACTTACAACGGTCCTGTCAGAACCTCACGAGGAGCAAGCCTGAGCGCAGATCTACCTACAACATTCCACACACCACCGCCAATCCCCAACGACCCGCCCTTTTTGCATGCGCCCGCGGTCGAACTGCCCGGAAGCACCGCAGACGAACAGACATCCAGCCACAAACGGCAGAAATCCTCCCTCTCGTCGCTGCGCAAGTACCTCCCAAAGGCCTTCCCCTTGTCACAGCCCCTCTCAGCAGACCCCCAGATCCAAGCCCTCGCCGACCCAAACGTCCCCCAAGCTACTACAGCAAAGCCCACCCAAAAGCAAGCGACGAGCAAGCCCCCCTCCACCGCGCAGCAAATCCCCGATGAAAAGGAAGCACTAGTAGCCCCCGGCACAGCCCAAATCTCCCCCCCACGACTCCCAATGAGCCACGAGTCCACAAACACCCTACCACGCTCGCTATCCTCAAGCTCATCCGACGCCCCGGAAGTAGTCCCTCCCGCACCATTAAAAGTGCAAACCCCACCACATACGACACCTATCCGTCGCACCATCCACCGCCACCAACCAACTTACACAATCATCCCCCCGAACCCCCTCGCCTGGCACCCCGTCAACCGGACAACAAGCCACAGAGCGTCCGTCGTCGAACCCGACAGACAACCCAGCCAAAGCACAAGTACTACCAGACCCAAGGAAAGAAGACGGAGCCAGCCCTACCAGCTCGACCAGACCCAGGTACCTCCCCGTCAAACAAGGAGCCAATATCATCCCCACCATCGAAACAGTTACCGTGGTCGGTACGAACCGCGTCGTGCCCCTTCTCAGTCTCGCAGGCCTGATGTCGAAATCCACTACCCGAGCACGCGTCGACCGCGCAGCTCTACATGTGGTGGTCTCGGCGCAACCGGAGCCCTAGACAGCATTCGCGAAACGGGGGCATCTGTCGATGAAACCCGGGACGTGATACCAAATGCTCACACCTACCGTGGTGCTACGCGGACCAGTATGGCCCCTTGAACAATCATATAATGGGTAGTCTGCTGGCCAGGTGAACCCGAAGACAAAAAATATTAAAGCCCAAAAAAAGGTGAGAAAACAGCAGAAAGAAAACCCAGATGAGGAGGGGAACGGAGGCGAGTATAGGAAAAGTCGATTGAAGCAAATTATGCCTTTTATGTGACTTGTTGGTGGGATCCATTTCTTTTCTCTTCTTCTGTCTAAATACAAACATATCGCATCTTGGACGTGCATGGATTGAGTCTGGTTGTGTTGAGGATGATTGTCGCAACGATGTAATGGAATTGATTAAATTCGCTTCAATAACAAATGAATTTATATTACAATGCCCAAGTTGGACTTGTGTATATCTTCAGTCTGACATACTGGAGTGCGTAAAAGAGGAGTCATTAGAAACCAGAAACAAAAACACCCAACCCATTCGACACTGGAAATCCGAACCAAGTAGAATATCACACCAGTCCCAAGCAAAATGCTAGCCCATACACCTCTGTGCAAATGGAGAATGACGAATGACGACCATATATAACATGCCCCAAAAGTGACAGCACCCATAAAAACAAAACTGGTATCATGACAACATGGGTGGTATAGCGCCAACCCTAGTTTCTACATTCAAACTTTCTTGCTACCATTCTTCAAAGCGTGCTTATACCGATACGCCTGTTTACGCCGTCCACTGTCGTCTCGGCTCTCTTTGTTCTCGCCGAGTTCCTTTTCCCCGGTGACCCATAGGAAAGCTTTGCCCATTCGATCTCGTTCCTCCAGAAGTCTTTCAATCCGGCGCTGCCACTCCTTCTCACGCTTGTCGACTGTGCGTGAGATTCTCTGGTCCAGTTCAGCGGCAGTTTCATCTTTGATGGCTATGACGGATTCAAGACGCTTGACCTCGGCACGCAGAGATTTTGTCTCGCTGTCCTGGGTGCGTTGCGATTGCCGTAAAGTCTGTAGCTCTGACTTGAGCTGGGCTTCACGTTTTTCGGCATCGGCGACAAGGTCCCGCAGTTTGCGAGTGGAATCGGCATGAGAGGCGCGTAGAGTAGAAACGGCGGTGGCGTGGGCGGCCTGGAGGCTTTTCAGCTGTGCTTGATGGGATTCTTCCAAGGCAGCTTCCTTCCGGCGCGATGACGGGGGTGACGGAGGAGGGCTAGGTTGTTGTATGTTGTTCTTTTCGTCCTGAAGACGCTTAATGGTGCCCTGCGCTTCGGAATAGTCCTCCTTGAGCCCATTCAGCTCGCGGTTGGCCTTGTCTAGGTAGGCCTTGAGCTCCTCGGCCCGTTTGGATAGGCGGCTGTTTTCACCCTCAATTGAGTTGATGAGCGTTCGCGCCTCCGAGGCTTGTTCTTGAGATCGGGTTAACTGAGCCTCTAGCGCGGTCTGGGCTGATGTTGCCTCAGCCAGTTGGGTTTGTGCTCGCGCTAGTTCCATGCGCGCGTGCTCCAATTCATCCTTTGGAGACCTGGTTCTTGAGATGGCCTCGCCTAAGCGATTAGTCTCTGCGGGGTTGATGTTTTCAATCAAATCCATGATCTGGGCATATGTTGTGCCCGTCGAGGTTAAATCGGTTAAATCTCCTGCCATCGCTCTGAGGGCCGTTTCGTGCGCGGTTACTTGCGACTGTGCGCGACTGAGGTCCGCTTCGAGGGTGCTATTCTTCTCCTCTAACGGCTGATTCCTAATCTCGAGCGTGGTAAGTCTGTCCTCCAGTGTCCGGTATTCCCGGTTTCCTTGTTCCACGTCCGCTTCAAGTTTCTGGATCTCCAAAAGATTATCGTCAACCTGGGCGCGGAGTTCATCGACTTCCGTATTTTTCTCCCGTAGCTGTTGCTCTTTAGCCGTGGTAACTTCTGCCAGCTTAGCAAGAGTATCGTCCAAGGTGGCATCCCGCTTTTTGAGTTGCTCTTGAGCCATGGTCAATTGCTGGCGCAAGTACGTGATTGTCTCGAGCCTCTCCGCGTCGATGTCGGTGTGCATGGGTCGAGTTTGGAGCTCCTGTTTCAAGTCGGCAATCTGCTCCTGGAGAGCAGTAAGCTTTGACTCCTGTACAGTGGATTTCTGTAGAAGAGATTCCTTTTGTTCATTCTGTTTTTGGAGTAATTGGATCTGTTCCCGAAGGACTGTATCGTCACTGTGCTGGGCATGGATATCGTCTAGTACAGCCGTTTTCTTCATGAGTTCTGATTGCAAGTGTTTGATCTGTTCTCCCGCCGAAGCAGCTTCCAAGACCCGCCTATGATTCCTCTCCAGCTGGTCGTCCTTCTCCTGGAGGGCTTGCTTTAGTTCTGCGATCTCCCTGAGCAAGTCATCCTTGATATCCCTCTGGTCTGCACTTGGAGTGGACCTGTGTTTGCGAACGGAAGGTGTGCGCGCCAGATCCGGCTCATCATCTGGGTCCTCCTCGATGTTCTCTAGCCGAGTCGCATCTCTAGAAAGCGCATTGCCGCGCCGCAACAGGTGAGACGGCGTAGACATATCCACTGGGGCGAATTCACTATATTCGCCCAGCTCGACCTCATCCTCCACCCCTGACTGGTGTAGACGGGAATGGTGCTGTCGTTCTGATGGTTCTTGCTCTTTTGGTTCCGGCGATTCCGGTCGCGGCAGTTCCTGCTCGTCCAGGATCGAGTGGTCGTCATCTCCTTCCTCTCTGTGTTCGAAGGTGTCATCGTCGCCCATGAGGTATTTCTCCAGATTCGCCGTAAAATCCTCCGGTCCACCGACATCCGACAGGTGGTCCTCATGGGGCAACTTTGGCTCCCCGAGCGGACCGTCGTCCAGACTGACATGGCCGCTTGGGAATCGGTCAAAGTCCACGGTATAATCTGCTAGACGTGCGTCAAGTTCCTTTGCGGCGCGATCAAGTGACGAAAATCGGGATGACGGCGGCGAACCGGGCGGCGAGCCGATCGGCGAATGCGCATCGTCGCTATGTTCATCTGTGTGTTCGATCGGACTCCTGGCGCGGTCGGGGGATGCCAGAAAATCATGTCTTGAGTGTGGAGGTGATGAAGGCATGAAAAGCGGAGTTGCGAGAGTGGATGCGCCCACTGTATCGTGGGAGGTAGTGTCGGCCATATTGGTTTGGTGAGTGGAGTTTTTCAAAGCTGCGGTGTGAAATAATTCCACTAAAGCGACATTATTGACAAAATAGGTAAGGTCGAGTCAATGGGGTCAAAGATATGCGCAAATACCGATTAAATGTCGCTAGTCAATTGATAAATAATGGGGTGGGAGAGAGAAACAAATGGAGAGAGAGAAGGAGAGAGATAGGGAGAAGGAGAAAGGGAAAGATGGGGGAAAACGGATGCCGATCCCTTCAGGCACTCACATCAGGTGTTTATGCATTGCCAGATCAGGATTAGTGAGGACAAACACTAACTCCGACAGTAGCAAGTAGTAAGCAGCGTAAGTTATTGGCACTGTAGGTAATAAGGTATACGTATGGTAAAATGTAACATCACATGATCCGGTCATTTGGATTCATTTTCACGGAGAAACTCTTTTGACAAACACTTTTCTTTCTGAAGTTCAAAATCAGTTTCTCTTCTCTTCCCTTGCCAATTCCCTGAACTGGATGAATTTGAACCCCTTTGATCCGCTCATTTGTGGCCCAAAGCCTTATTTATCTATAGATCATTTGGTTTCATTTCACTTTTCTTTTCCCCACTTCCTCTTTCCTTTTCCCCTCCCTGCTGTTAACTCTTGACCAAAATGCCCGTCCTTCGTCCGGACTAGAATGATACACATTCCCACCCCCTTTACCTTCTCATATTGATAAAATCATATTTATAATGCCTCCGGTTCCCCCAGACGTAGAGCGATGTCGGGTGATATGTTATCATCAGACCCTCCGCCCAGATCGAGGTCAATATGTCTCAATGCTGCCCTTGGTGCAGCACAATACCGGAATCACACACGTCATTATCGCAGCTTTCCACTTGAATGCCGATCCCAGCTACATTACACTGAATGATGACCCGCCCCATCACAGTATGTATGATGAACTGTGGGCCGAGGTACCTCTGATGAAACAACGCGGGGTACGAATCTTGGGAATGCTCGGAGGGGCTGCTCAAGGGTCTTTTCGTGCCCTAGATGATGACCAGGAGAAATTCGAACGCTATTACCGACCTCTCCTCGCCATGATCCAGCGACATGGATTGGATGGGTTAGACTTAGATGTGGAGGAGCCTATGTCACTTCGTGGCATCACAAGACTGATCGATCGGCTCAAATTGGACATGGGAGATGGTTTTATCATAACACTAGCCCCGGTCGCAGCAGCTCTCTTAGGCATGGGCAATCTCTCAGGATTTGACTATAAGGAATTGGAGCAGCAGCGAGCTGCCAAGATCAGCTGGTACAACGCACAGTTCTACAACGGGTGGGGTCCAGCTGACGACCCCCAGATGTATGCGGCGATTGTGGCGCAAGGATGGTCGCCGCACCGGGTAGTCTATGGACTGTTGACCAACCCCAGCAACGGATCTCAAGGCTATGTTCCCCCAGAAGTGATCGGTCCAATCTTAGGACAGCTCGTCGAACAATTCCCCAACTTCGGCGGCGTGATGGGTTGGGAGTATTTCAATTCGAAGCCGGGAGAACGGGCCAAACCCTGGCAGTGGGCAGCGGAAATGTCATTGAGCATGCGTATGAAGGATGTATTCCTAGCGGCACAGCAACTCCTCTCCGGTCCTATGGCCAGCAGCTTGATGAATGTGCTCCGTGACATGATGAACCAGGGACAGTAATCTTGACAAAATTATGTGCATTATTAGTCTTCGGGGTATATATATTATTATATACATGTTTATTCTAAAGAATATTTAGCTTCCAATAAATTAGGAGTGGAGTTTAAAGGCGGAGATAAACGTAAAGTGGACCCTGACTTTCCCATCATGTCGTCATCTCATCCGCTCTCTTCCATCTTGTCCCTTTCTCGCTTTCCCTCGAATCTTTCTAGAATAATTCTCTCAAAGAACCTAGAATTAAACTATCTTATAGTCAAAAAACAAAAAACCACTCAGGAACGGCCTAAGAACACGATAATGTCCTTACCGCGGGTTGCCGCAGCCACGAGCTCGGCGACTCTCAGACTGGGCGCCTTTGTCTTTCTACGCTGGGTGTGTCCCTGGAATTCATTCAAATTACAAAATAGCAGCTTCTCATTCGTGCGCAGATTCCCGGTCATCATTTCCCACCTCTAATCTTCACATCATTAGCGATATATCTATCGTCATTGTTGTCGCTGAGTCGCACGACCGCAAAGCCCGCCACAAAAGGGGAACCAGACACTTCAAGTAAGCATCGATGCGATCGTTAAATCATGATATAAACACTCAAATATGCTCCTCTGCAGAATCCTCCGACTCCCCAGTCAGAGACAGCTTCCTCAAAACAATATTGACGGGTTTACCCTCCGCCAAATCGTCCCTAGCCACGCGCTTAACGGCGTTGATAAATATCGTCCTTACACTCCTCTCCCTTGATCTTCTCCTCCGCGGCGTGGTTTTATATCCTGCGAACGATGTGTCCTTCTCTCGGGTTGGCTATGTGTCCCCAACCACAGCGAGCCTTCTGGTCCGGGAGCCCGACTCCGCTCAATTGCCCTTGGTGCTTTTCTACCAGGAAGCGGAACAAGATAAATGGATAGAGGAAGGAATCATCTATGCCCTCGACGACTCGACCGACTTCACAGCGACGGTGACTATCAAGGACCTGAAGCCTTCTTCCGAATATCATTACTCGCTGTCCAACAACCGCACGGGGTCTTTCATCACCGCACCGGTCCATGGCTCGAAAGCAGCCAACAGACTGAGCTTCTTAACTTCTAGCTGTATGAAGCCGAACTTTCCCTACAACCCCCTGTCTCATCCACTGCGACTGGAGGGGTTGGAGAAGATGACCGAGACCGTCAACAAACTCCCATCCTTACTCCGACCAGCGTTCATGCTGTTTCTCGGTGACTTCATCTATATCGACGTTCCCCAACGATTTGGGTCGTCCGTTTCACACTATCGCAGCGAATACCGCCGTGTCTACTCTTCTCCGTCATGGAACACCCCGGCAGATCGCCCCGCCATTGACCTGCCCTGGATCCATACCCTGGACGACCATGAAATCGAGAACGACTGGTCAAAGGGAAACACCACAGCGCCCTACCTGGCAGCAGTCGACCCCTACGTCCACTACCACATCAGCGTGAACCCCCCGATTCCCGCCACTCCGTTCGCCAAACCCGAAAACACCACCTATTTCTCCTTCATCAACGGCCCGGCCTCCTTCTTCATGCTAGACACCCGCACCTATCGCTCCGAGCCCGCACAGCCCGACTCCACCATTCTCGGCTCCGCCCAACTCCAGTCCCTCCTCGCCTACATCGGCCGCCCGGAACCAGCCGAAGTGCGCTGGAAGATCATCGCGTCCAGCGTCCCCTTCACCAAGAACTGGCACATCGGCACAACCGACACATGGGGCGGCTTCCTGAACGAACGCCAGACCGTCTTCGAAGCCATGTGGCGCGCCGAGCGCGAGCTAGGCGTCCGCATCATCCTCCTCAGCGGCGACCGCCACGAGTTCGGCGCCACCCGATTCCCCGATCCCTCACTGAACTATTCCCCCGAGGAACTCCTCTCCGACACCGCCGGCGAAGGCCTGCATGAATTCAGCGTCGGCCCGCTCAGCATGTTCTACCTGCCCGTGCGCACCTACCGCCAAACCGACCAGGAAGACGTCACGGTCAAGTACATCCCAGACGGCAACACGAAGTACGGATTGATCGACATCGATCTCCGCGATGAATACGTCCTCACCGACAGCGGCAAGGATATCGCCGTCCCCAGCTCCGTCCTCACTTACTCGCTGTACGCCGATAATGACGTCGTCTGGAAGTATAGTCTCAGTGTCCCATTGCCCGGTTACGAGAGCGTCATCGCCTCGCTTTCCTCGGTGAAACATCCTCGTTTGCTGCCCGGTGCGGTCCTAGACGACAAGCGCGAGAGTGTCGGGTGGGACGCTCGACTTCAAGAGACGATCGGTAACGCCGGTGTCCTGGGAGGACAGCTTGTCTCCCGCGCTAAAGATTACCTAGATCGCACGCTTGACAAGACTGGTGCAGCGGAGCGTTTGGATTAGTTAGGTTCTAGACGTGCAATTTTTCATAGATGTCGAATGTACTGCTAAAGCGATTTGAGATTAGAAAATCTATGGTATATAAATGCCGTTGTTACACGGCGATTGGCAATCTCATATAAACAAGAAGTAACGCAATCAAATCCATCACCGATGGCTATTGATTGATGTGGAACACTCAACATGTCAATCATTCTCATCAGTGATAGTAAATAGTATCATGACAATACACAGTTTTTCACGCCTAACACCGTCCACATGCTATAAGATATCGAGAATTCGTGACCCCATTCGGCGGTATCACCATGTAACGAACCATTTAAATAAGAAAAGGAAAAAAAAAAAAAAAAAAAAAAAGGTACAGAGAAGACAAACGTAGAGAAGAACGAACTGAAATCACCGACCGCGACCGCGTCCACCACCGCCACCTATCAACCCGCTCATTTGGCTCATCATACCCTGGAGGTCCATGCCTCCGAGGCCGGGGATCCCGCCACCGCCGCCGCCGCCTTGGCCCTGAAGCATTTGCATCATCTTCGCCATGTCACCCATACCGGGCATGCCGGGGAATCCGCCGCCAGCACCGCCCATCGAGGCCATTCGCTTCTGCATGGCGGCCAGCTGTTGGTCCTTGTTGCCGCCCTTGAGCATGTTCTGGGCTCGTTGCATCTGCTTCTTTTGTCCGCCGACGCGCTTGGCCATGCCTGCCATCATACGGTGTTGGGACAGGAGATCCTCGACCTCACGAACAGTTGTGCCACTGCCACAGGCGATACGGACCATACGGCTAGGCTGGTCCACGAAGAGCTTGCCGTCGCTGTCGAGCTCGGCCGTCGTCATACTGTCAAAGATGTAAATCATGCGGCGCAGCTTGAGCGAGCCATCTTCATCATCCAATCCTGCGGTGAGGTTGGACAAACCGGGGATCATGCCAGAGAGTTTCGATAAAGGACCCATTTTCATAATCGATGAAATGTTCTCTCGGAAATCGCGAATCGTGTAGATACCCTCCGAGATGTGCTTGTATGTCTCCTTAGCCGCTGCGGAGTCCTTGGTCACGGCTTGGACGTGCTCGACCAATCCAGCCATATCACCCATTCCCAGTAGCTTCTGGACGAAAGCTTTCGGCTCGAATCGTTCAAGGTCCATCATGTGCTCACCCGTACCAAGGAAGATAATGGGCGTATGTGTGGCCGCAACAGCCGAGATGGCACCACCTCCGGCCGCATGGCCATCTGTCTTGGTGATGATAATCGCTCCAAAGTCCGCGGTTGCCTTGAAAGCTGCCGACTGCGCCTCAGCCGCTTGACCGATTGTGCTGTCGAGAACCAAGATAGTCTGATCGGGAGTGACGGCGGTCTGAATCTGGGTCATTTCCGTGAAAAGCTCCTCCTCTTGCTTATGACGACCACTGGTATCGACAATGATGATCTCGAATCGCTCCTTCTTGAACTTGGCGACACCCTCCGCCGCCACCATGGCGGGGTCGGTCTGGGTCAAACTTCCGTAGTAGGGGATCTTGGCCTTGGTCGCATTTTGCTTCAGCTGATCGAAGGCACCCGCACGGAAAGTATCGGCGCAGACAAGTGCAGTCTTGAAGCCTCGCATCTGATAATGTCTAGCCAGCTTGGTACAGGTTGTCGTCTTACCGGCACCCTGCAGACCGACGAACATAATCACATTGGATCGGCCTTTCTTGGGTCGGAACGGCTCCGCATGTGGGTTAACCAAGGCCACCAGTTCATCGAAGACAGTTTTCTGTATTAACCGCTTCTTGTTGACGGCCGTGGGTAGGGAGGCGAAGTTCACACTGGACTTGATGGATTTCCGCAGCGACTGGACAAGACGGACATTCACGTCGGCCGAAAGGAGGGCAGAACAAATCTCTTTCACCATATCATCAAAGGCCTATATTGCATCAGTCGCACAAGTCAACCATGCACAAAGAAGTTAAAATAACCTTTTCATCTAGGTTGTTTGACCGAGTCAAGTCATTGACGGCGGCGTTGATTCGCCGACCGAGATCCTGAAGGACCATTGCGAAGAAAATTAATTTATAAGGACTGAGAAGCAAGTATTAAAAGGTAAACTATGGATATAGGATCAAATGTACTAAAAGAGTATTAGAATGCGCGGGGAACAAGATCACGACAGGTTGGAAGATGGAATGAAGAGGACAAAACATCCAATTATTCGTTTCAATGAATGCGGAGAGTCTGGAGCCAGACATTAACCAATCACATCAGCAATCATCTGCTCTCCGCCTTTGAAGATATGGAAAAAAAAAAAAAAAAAA
>ML742347.1:0-28202 GCA_009193465.1 Aspergillus avenaceus
CAGACAACACAACACCCACGAGGGAAGAAGAAGAGGGAAAATGGAAGATAATTGGGGAAAAGGGAAAAGGGAGAACGAGTAAAAAGATGCTAAAGTGACGGTAGCAAGGGAAAAGGGCGGTGAAGGGGAATCAACCACACATGATCTCAGCCTCATTCAAAGGTTGGTTACACACTTGAATCTTTTTGTTTCTTTACAGTACAATCATCGATTTTCTTTCTCTTTTTGACTATGTTTTCAAACAAGAAACACATGCAATGCAACCATTACATACAGTTTGGAGGTGTGGAACTAAACAAATAGAGTAATGAATACTCCATCATTTTATCCTCACGAACAATCCGAATGGTTCTTTTCTATAGCACATGTGAGTACACATATTTATTTACATGCACATGTTTCGGAAGAAATTCGGGGCGAAAAGAAAAAGTCAAAATATATTCATAATCATAATCATGATTAAAGAATCAAAGAGGGGGGGTGGGAAACAAAAAAGAAACAAATAAAAATAAGACCAGCCCAGATTTATTTATTATCTTGTGCTACGTAACGGTACGCTTGTCAAACCTAATAGAATTTGGTAAGACATTGAACTTAGTTAGTATATACAATAGTCCGTATACATAAGATGGGGGGGGGGAATGGAATAAAATAAAATAATTATAGATAGAATATGAAATCATTCCAAATCCAATAAAACCGTCTTATTGTCTCTCATTAGCAAAATATTTTGGTTACTTCTTGTATCGAATGACCAATCAACTCTTCTGCGTCTTCCGCTTCACTTTGTCTACCAGCTTTTTGAGATCCTCAGATCCACCCTCAGTGGATTCATTCTTCCTCAGTTTCTTCTTTTTCGAATCACCACGCACAACCTCCTCGTCATCCCCACGATCATCACGATTCCTCCGCCGCTTGCGCCCCTCTTCCAGCAATGCTTTCATTCCCGATGTCGCCTTGAATTTGGGATTGGTAGGGTCAATGGCGAATTCATGGCTTTCAAAGAGGCGTGCGAAACGAGGATCGCTGACGTCCATCTGGAACTGATCCGTAACTTCAGTAGTTTGTTTGCCCTTCTTTTTACCCTTGCCCTTTTTACGCGCTTGTTTCTCAGCCTTCTCAATCTCAGTCATGTCAAAGTGCTTGATGTTCTTGTTTTCGTCATCCATCATCAACAACTCCAGTTCAGCTCGCTTAGCGGCGGCCGCAGCTTCTTCGGCTGCACGCTCCGCCCGCTTCTTGCGCTTCTCCTCTTTACGGCGAGTTGCGGCGGTTTCCTTGCCAGAGGGATCATTGAAGAATGGATCGTCAAAGCCCAAATCATCATCCTGTGCTTCCTCCGCCTCTTCCGTCTCTTCCTGCCCCTCGTTTGCCTCAGCATCACCGTCGCCCTTCTTAGACGCCTTCAATTTCTCCTTTCTCCGCTTCTTCCTCTCACGTTCCTTGCGGATGTATTTCTCAATCGTAGTCTCGTTCTTCTCGGGTTCATTCTCGAAGATGCTGTCCCGGTTAGGGCCACCAGCCAAGCCGGAAGTAAAAGTGACTTCCATTTCTCCCACAGGCCCGTCGGACTTGGACGATGGTGCCGACTCCGAGCTTAAACCCAGAAGAGCGCGCATACGCTGTCTCTCTTCTTCCTTTTTCGAAATCTTCTTAGAATTGCCATCCCCCTTCGTAGTGTCCACAACTTCCACACCTCCGTCATCATCTTCATCTTCAGACGAGTTATCGCTAGCCAGGTAGGCCTTCAGATCATTCTCATCGATCTCTTTTCGACTGCCCCTGAAAGCTCGAGCTTGAGCCTCCTTGCGTGACTTATCCTCTAGATCCCAAGTGAGCTTAACTTTGCTGTGCTGCAGCGCATCAGTCACAAACTCATTCGGTTGATAGCCATCGGGGATCCGTTCGCATTCATCGCGGGGTTTGTCGTCGGAGAAATCAGTGTCTTCGGGCACAAAACGGAGATCGAAGAAGTTCGCGCTGGACAGGTACTCAGCGCCGTCCACCAAATCGTAAACGTGCTTGGCGATGACCTTGGTAGAAAATGTCAAGATAGCATAGTAGTAGCGCAGTCGTTCCAGCTGATACTTCCGTAGCTCTGTGGAGTTGAACTCTTCGCCCTTATCCTCTTGGAGCATCGATTGTTTTATTTTTTCCTCTTCCTCGTCGGAGTCAACATCATCCTCGTCTTCTTCATCTTCTTCGAATTCATCGTCCTTGGCGGCAAATATTTCTCTCGGAGGGCCCTCTGTCTCTTCTCTTTCCATACGCTCCTTTCCAAATTCGCTGGGATAGACTGCAACCTTCAGCACCCGTCCTCCGGTAGGTACAAAACTAGAGAACACAGCCATCAGGTCCTCCGCCCGAATATTGTCCCAATCCAGATTGACTACCGCAATTCGGTCAGTCACGTCTCCAGTAGGCACTCCCGCTTGCTGTTTGTCCGGAAACTCAAGCTCCTCGCCGGTGCCAAACTCATCGTCCTCCTCTTCCTCCTCATCAGAGCTATCCTCCTCCGAAGACGAAGATGCATATCCACCCTGACGTGCAGGATCGTAAGAGCTGTCCATGTCCGCCTTTTTCAATTCCTTGAGAACGGCCTCATCATCATCAACACTGATATCATCCTGTTCGTCGTCCTCGTCATCTTCGAACTGGTAAAACCTTTCCAGTTGCTTCTTGGTGTCGTCGCGGGCAAGTTTACGTCCGTATCGGTCTACTGCGGCATTCCGGGAGAAGTCTTGGTCGTGCAGCATGTGCGCGAATCGCTTGTCAAGTTTCACATGGGTTTGGCGTTTGCTCGGCAGGCGGTACCGAGGATCTGTCTGGATACTGGCGAATCGAGGATCAGCTGTTCCATGGAGGTCAGTTGTGGTCACCTGGAATTTGTTAGAGGTGCGGGCGCATACTAATGACAGGGTCGGCCTGCTTTTTGGCTCCGCCGCTCTTTTTATTTTTCTTTTGGTCTGGCATTGTGATGGCTTAAAAACAAATTTGGAATATAAAGATATGAGAGGGCCAGGAAAATGGATCTCGACTGAACAAGTCGTTCTAAATGGGTGGGTTGTGAGGCCGTCTAGCCTTGAGATTTTTTTTTTCTTTTGTGGTTGATAAAAGAATGAATGATAAGGATAATTTTCTTTTGCGGCGGAACCAAAGAATCTTCGGCGGTCTTGGATATGGTCCGTGCACCCCAAGCCTACCTAATGAGCAGATCATACCCTAAACAAGTTAAGTTGCGCTTTGTAGAGTATATTCTTTGGAATCGTTACAACATTGATTTCTATCTTCAGTTTGGTATCTATATGAATATAGACATATATATATATATATATATATCGCCAAGGGTAAAAGCGTACTCCTTCTCCCATGTTCCGCTGTGAGTATAAGACACTGTTTAGTATATGCGGAACCAATCTACTAGTATACAGTGTCCATAAATCTGCTTCAGCACCCGAAGTATCTTTTCTCCATCCATCTAGGCTCTTGCTCTTCTTCAATCCGTCCCACGATGACCTTGACCTTCGGGTAAACCGTTGAAAGGCGTTTAAGCCCAATTTTGCCTGCGGCACAAGTCACGAAGACAATCTTATCCTCCTCCACACCGTGATCGATCAAAACACGAACAGCCATCAACGCCGCTCCGCCGGTAGACATCTGTGGGTCAAGTAGCATGACTGTAGCATGCTTCTCGATGCCGTCCGGTAATTTCAAGTAGTGTAACTCTGGTTCCTCATTCTGTGCATTGGTCTGGATGAGCACGCGACCGGTGATACAGTCTGGGATAGTACGCTTAAGCGCCGTCTCAAGACAAGAACCTCCTCGCAGAACCGCAACCGCAGATATGACACCCTCTGGGTTTAGCCCCTGATAGGCATTATTATGGGGTGTTTTGATGTCAGCTGGGACATAAGTAGTACAATCCAATGCCCTGTCCAAAAGGTTAGCCGGCCCTGTCATCGACGGCCATGCGCTGGAAACGAATGCCATGATCAGTTGATATTCATCGGTGCTGACTTACTTCTCTATCAGAATGGAAGCGAGGCGGTCAAAATAAAACACGAAATCAACTTGTTCAGTTTTCGGGTTTTGCAGAATTGTGTTCATGCCAACAAATTGAGGCGTCGAAGGCATCATCATAACGTTGGGCGACAGCTGTAATTCGGAAGCAATTTGGCGCAACTGATCAAGCTCTGCTCTATGTTTCGCCGACTTTTCATCGAGGTTGCGCTGAATGTGTTTTACCACCATGTCTGGAAGATCAGCGCCGATACAAACAAATCGAAGTCGCCTATATACATACCGATAGCGGTCCTGTTCTCGATTCCACGGGGGATGATGATGTCTACGATTCCATCTTTAGCGAAAGGACTCTCCCATGACAGCACATTGCTTACTCACCTGATATAGGCCGCTGAGGCTCCACGAATTTCTTGTACGATGGTTTGACATATGTAAACCACTGTTTGATAATTCCTTCAATGTCTCGTCCTCTTTCGCGAACATCTCGCATAACTAGCTTCCACTTGCGTTAGAGGAGCACTTTGTCATAGATGATGGGGTTTACCCACCTCTGCGCCCCAAGCAAATATCCATATCTGCTTCCACAAAGATCTAGATGCAGAGCAGTAAGTACTCATGAAACCGTGGACCCAGTAACCTTTGGGAGAGATATACCTTGACATCCAAAAGTTCCAGCACTCTTGGGTCATGCAGGGCCAGGATTCCTTCCAAGATTATGACATGTGGGGAGTAAAGAGTAGTCGTCTGAGGTTGGCGCTGGTGGTGTGCGAACGAGTAAATCGGGATGTCTGCCTTTTTTCTTTTTTGTTTAAATATCGTCAGCTCCAGACCGTCCTTCTCTATGCTGATCGATGTTTTACAATGTATGGATGGCTATACCCTTGCTTCAGATCCCTCAAGGTCTGTACCAAGGCATCGAAATCCAAGGCATCTGGGCAGTCGAAGTCGAACTCATTCCGATGGGCTTTAGTGTGTTGCTCCTCGTTCAAGCTCTTGTAGAAGGAATCCTACACCGATTGGCGTTAGAACACAAGCTTCAATTTAAAATTCGTATTCATTCATATTGAGTACCATTACGAGAATCACAACCCACGGGAGGTTAAGTGACTTCACAATTTCCATAGCCACCGAGGTCTTGCCAGAGCCAGAGCTACCAGCGATACCGATGATACTCAAGTCCTCCCATGGTGGTGAGTACCGCTGTTCCGTGCCGGACGAAAATACCGGTGAGATCGACTCCATCACTTATTATAACCTCACCGAAGAGTTAGCTTGTAGGCACGGGGGAGGGGGGGAAGTGTATAATGATATGATTTTTTTTTTTAAATCATAACACTTCCTTCCTTTTTTGTTTTTCTTTTGGTCTTTTTCTTTTTTTTTAATATATATTTTTCCCTTTTCTCTCTCTCTCTCTCTCTCTCTCTCTCTCTCTCTTCTTTTTATAACGATACTGAAAGCACAGAGCGAAGATAGCCGGTGCGCAAGACTGATAAGAGAAATAATTAAGTTCCATGTCATTTCATCAGTACCCTAAAAGGCTAAACTTCTCTGGTCTAGTGAAGTCTAACCTTGTCCGGTTTAGATTGGGTCGTGACCTTCGCTTGCGGCTAACGCTAAGACTTAGCTCATCAGACAACGTGACCTAAATACCCGCCGCTTCCATTTCTCTCATCCTTTTCTTCACTTCTTCTCCTCTCTCCCCCTCTCATCTTTTTTTACAATATCCCCATGGCTCTCGTCTGCGAAGCTTCCCATCTTCACAGACGGCCATTGCACCAATACCAGGGTACTTAAAGAGGTTCCTCGTATTCAGTACATTCAAAAAATTATGTCTTCTGCTAATATCGTATGCCTCCCGACGTGCTGTGCGTGCGTAGTTGCTTGGTCTTAACGGGAAGCAGATGTCTCCCACTTCCTCAACAACAACACCAACATGGCATCAATTTGAGCGGAAGGTAGATGAGGTTAGACCCTCCAAAACGTGAGTTTACTATTCTTTCTCTTTGCTCCACATCCTACATTCACATGATGTTTCTTGAAATCAAGTTGGGAATCTCTCTGAAATTACTTGAGGAGAACAAATTAACTTGTCCATCTGATCTGGCTTTTCCCCTTTTATCCTGTCTTCGAACCTCGGGTGATTTTGCGCTGTTACATTGGCTAACATATCACCTAAAGTGACATTAACCAGCTGGTCATGGACTACCTCATAACCAATGGCTACCCAGCTGCCGCGAAGAAATTCGCGGTAGAAGCCAATATTCAACCGAAGGCAGATGTCGAAGCTATTCAAGAAAGGGTAGATATTCGCACTGCCATTCATTCGGGGGATATTCAGGTTGCAATCGAAAAGATCAACGAGCTCAATCCACAGGTAAGACATTTCCAAGCATGCGCGCTTTCTTCTTTTGCTAGGATTAAAAAAGTTTTTCATGCACCACTCGCAAAACCTCTTCGGGGGTTTGACGAAAAACAATCATCACCATTTTTAAATATGATCAGCAAGTCATTTTTATACCTATCATCGCTCGTCACTGCGATTTTTGAACTCGTGCTGACTAGTTTATCTAGATCTTGGATGAAAATCCGTCCCTGCATTTTGCCTTGCTGCGGCTGCAGCTAGTGGAACTAATTCGCTCATGCACCTCGGTACCAAATGGGGACATTACTCCTGCCCTTGAGTTTGCGACCTCGCAACTCGCGCCCAGGGCTCCTACAAACCCACGGTTTCTGGAAGATCTTGAGAGGACCCTAGCCCTCTTGATCTTTCCGACTGAAAACCTCACACCTGCCCTTGCTCCCTTGCTACACCCTGACCTCCGTAAAGAGATAGCCACTAGTGTCAACGAAGCCATACTACAAAACCAGGGTGCTTGTAAAGAAGCCCGATTGCGCAACCTGGTCAAGCTGCGTGCTTGGGCGGAGCAAAAGGCCCGAGAAGCTAAGAAGGATGTACCTGACAAGCTAGATCTGGGCCTCGGCGACAACGCAAAGGATGTGAAAACTGCCAGTCAGAACGGATCGTCTAACGACAGCCTGATGGCTAATAATGGCGACATTGATCCTATGATATCTTGATGGGTCTACCTACTGGCCTTTGCTAACCTATACATGTAATCTCACCTAGCGGCTCTTTCTCATTCTTGCTGTTCGGGTTTTGTCACCTAAAGCGAGGTGTTTGGCGCAGAGTAACATTGGCCGGATAATTGACAATATCTTGGTAGCGAGATTTATTCTTTAATCACAGGCTACCCTGGGCTCAAACGCTGTCATCGTAATACTCGTATGTACGTTGTTAAGGGAGTAATTCAGATGCCCTTGGCACTTGAGACATACCTTTTCATTGAGCACGTTGGTTACACCTTATGTATAAGCCAAGCATCTCTGTATTCTGCGTGCAGGAAGATCGTGGATCTCACGAGTGCTAGTGGTCATGGGCCCGTTTTAGATCACCGTGACAAACTTAATGATGTCACCTAGTGAGAAACTGCCCACAGTGTTGTCATGTTCATGAAGACATAATGCCGTCCTCTTCGGTCTCTTGAACAACAACTTAGATTGAAAAAAACAAATAGTACTAATTATTGAAATAAATACTTAGTATAGTAATTGATGTTGTGGGATCATCGAATTAGTAAAAAAATACTTTGAAGCTAAATATTATTCCGTAGTACTGTATATATATATCATCATGCTATATATACTCCAAATGGAAAGAACTTGAACTGAGTAGTAGTAGTAGTAGTACCATTTACATACATGCTAGGGTATAGCGCAAGCACTCCGTCATGAAATAGTGCTACAAGGCTCATATCGTCATTAAATATGGATAAAAGATCAATATACAACATGTAGATAAAGGGAACAGTATGTATTTCTCGGATATATGATAGTACACATGAAAGTCCAGCCACGGTCTCATCACAGCTGTAAATGGAAGGTTATATGGCAATGCCAAGATAGAAAAGCCCTGGTATATTCCATCATCAGGAGGTTTTGGTTTGGAAAAAGGAAAAGACAGGCAAAGACAGGCAAAGATGCCGGCCGCCGCTAAAAAATAAATTACATTAGGCAATAGATCGCTCGGGAGGGGAGGGGGGTGGGGTTGTGTTGGATGGGGAAATCTAGAAGCTCATGAGGTCTGAGAGGACAATTCGTTAGCAACAAAACATTGCATGGACACAGCTGAGAAGAGAGTGACAACTAACCTCTTCCAAACAGAGCCCTCTTGGCCCAGTCCATTGCAAGCATGCACCGAGTGCGGAAACTGACACTCTCAGCAAAGTACACACTGCGCCACAGATACATGGCCAAGACGCCACCGCTGAAGTTGAGTCCTCCGAAGTCGAAAACTGCAGCATTGCTGATGTATGCCAGACTACCAAGGTGTTTGTACTTGAACGCCCTGTACACAGCCTCGTCGAGGTCACCGTGATCGATCTCGTTGGCCCTCATACCTGGAAGAGCAGCGGCAACCTTGGTGAGCTTGCGACCCAAATACTCACCCTGCTGGTTGGCACGCTGCGCAGTTGCCGGCAAGGATGTGAGCTTGGTGTCAATCTGGTGAAGGAGTTCAGAGAGCTCGCCAAAATCGAGGGTGCCTGAGTGGTCCTTGTCATACTGTTCGAAAAGTCTATCTAGACGGCGAAGATGATTAGAGGCCTGCGGAAAACGTCTCCTGACGCGATTGGCAACGTCTCTCCATTCCCGGAATGTAAGATGCAATTTTTCGGGGTCTTTGCCCTTTTGCCAGGCGATGGTGCGCAGGAAAGATACGATATGATCAGCCACCTTGTTCTGGACCGTGGAGCAATCGCCGATGGCATACACATCGCCCAACGGGGCTCCGATAAGGCGAAGGTGTGAGTCGGTCTCTAGTGCATGCTTGTTGTTTTGTGCATCAAGTTTGTCAGAGAGTTTCTTGCAAAGATCTGCGGGTGCTGTAGTAACAGTGAGCATTTGAGGAGCCATCCCGAAGCACCAGTGTATGCTTACCGACACCAGTGGACCATAAGCAAAAGCCCATCGGAATCTCCTTCACCACAGTCTTTCCGTCTTCCATTTGAGTAAATACCACCCTGTCGTCACAAACCTCTTTCACCCGAGAATTCGTTAAGACATCCACATGGTCACGAGCAAAACGGGCCTGCGTACATTTTGTTAGGGCCCGTACAGCATCGTGCATGAGGGAAGAGAGAAGGAGCATACTTCAGCATATTTAGAGAGGGCTTCATCGTAAGTGTTCAGGATGTGCGTGCGACTCTGGATGATGTGGACAGAGATCTCGTTTCTTAGGATTTTAGGGAAGGAATAAAGCAGGTCCTCGTTGAGCAAGTCGAACAGTTCAGCTGCGAATTCAACGCCAGTTGGACCACCACCGCAAACAACAAACGACAACAAACGCTTGCGCTCTTCATCGCTAGTTGTTGGTAGACAAGCGAGCTCCATATTCTCCAGAACCCTGTTTTTAATCTGACGAGCGTCATCGATAGTCTTCAGGAAATGACAGTGATCAAGTCCTTTAACACCATGTGGGTTTGTTATACAGCCTGGGAAACAGGAAGGTCAGCCAGAACGGTGAGTAATCGCAGAATATCTACACTCACCGACACCCACAACGAGTTTGTCGTAAGGGACGTAAAAGTTTTGGGGTTTACCATTGGTGTCCAATTGGGTAACCTCAACGAACTTCTCAGAAAACTCGACGTCTACTGCTTCGCCTTTCAGGAAGTGACCGTTGACCCGCTGAATGATGCGCCGAACCGGCTCAACCAGTGACCGGAGTCCAAGGGTGCCGACTGTCGCCGAAGGAAGCATTGGAGTGAACAAGAAGTAGTTGGTTGGTGAAATAACCGTAACGTGATAGTCGCCCGGATTCAATTGTTTCAAAAGAGCGATACTACCCCAACCGGTACCCAAAATCACCAGTCTCGGCTTATCCTTCAATTCCGATGTAGCTTCCGAGTCATGGTCCCCGACCAGCTCAACAGCAATCGGTAAATTCTTGGGACCACCACGTCGAGGGTTGAGTGCCAATTCCGACACAGGAATGTCCTCAGCTGGGTGTTCACGATATGTCGACGCATCATAGATGAAGAAAGCTACTACTGCACCTCCGCTCATGACTATAAAGAATCCACAGTACGCGAAAGTCTGGAACAATACATTTCGGATCGATGGTTTCGCTGGGGAATCAGTCGAACCGGGCGTGGTTGATTGATGTCGGACTGAGTCGTGGCTGTTGAAGAAGGCACGGGTCGCTAGGCATTGAGGTACTGGTTTCCGACGAAGGGGTAGAACACGAGATGTAGCTAGTCTAGCCGGTCCTTGAGATCTTGAAGAGTATAGACGATTTGGCAAAAGTCCAATTCTCCTCAGCGCCGGGGTGTCCGGTCGAAGCCGGCTCAACGCCGCGCTCATAGTGTGTAGAAGTGGCCGAAACAGTGGGGGGGGGAGTTATCGGCGGCTACAGAGTACCTCAACCCAAACTGATCGATAAAGAGCTTGAAGATAAAAAAAAATAAAAAAAAAAAAATTAAAGAAATGGAAGTTTTTTCCAAGGAGTGAATGAAAGTTTGTAGAGGGATAAAGAAAGAAAAAAACAAGGGGGATAAAGTGGAAGGAATTGAATTGAAACACGGAAAGACGGGATAAAGAGAAAAAAGTATTGTTACTTCACACCGACGGGGCGCTACGTCATGCTGGCACCACAAAACTAAGCCTTTTATCGCAAGGAGCACGAACTGAAGACCCGCTCGGATACTTCCTTGCCGGCTTGTCCTTGGATCGGCCCAACTGATTAAAGATCTGATTATCTCCGGTAGTCGGATATTATTTGTTAAAAGATAAAATTAATTAAAGAAAAAAAAAATTAAAAGAAAAAAGAAAAAAGCTTCTAATCATCATAAGAATAAATATCAAAGCTATGCTCATCACTATAGATATCATGGTTTCAATAATAAGGGATATACTAAGAAAGAATAAAGGAAAAAAAAAAAAAAAAAAAAAAAAAAGAGAAAATTACATGCCGATCTCATCAGTGATGAATATGGTGTAAAGTGAGAGGGAAAAGGGGGGGGGAAAGGGAAAAAAAAAGACAAGAAAAAAGATATCAATAAAAAGTGGACGTCCAGTAGCGCCGGAGGAGCCTAATAAACGCCAGCCCATATGCGAACGTCTATGCAATAATCAACCAAAATACATCTTGTTAGCCACACCAGGTGGTCAACATCACTGCGAATGGATCTTCTTTAGCGCCAGTCTGATTCTAGATCTGATTCGGTGCTGGCTCTTTTCTTTCCAGATCCAGGTTTCCTACCCCGAGGTCGCTTGGTGGGATTCTGCCCTCCTGAAATGGAGCTCTTCCGTTTCACCGGTCGTGGTCCACCGGTAGAAAATCCGACAACCGCTGGATCATCTACATCAGCGACACCGTCGAGGCTATCGCCTTCCGCGTCTATGTCTTCCCCGACTTTGAATTCATCGTCAATAGCAAGGAGAGTAGCAAATTCCCGACATTTGCCAAGCATATTCTCTTCACTGTCAAGTGATGTCATGTTTCGATTAATGGCCTCCCAAAATTTATCTCCAGTCACACCATGAACCTTTGTGGCCGACTTGTGCATCTCCTTGGACGCAGCCTTTGCATCCTTGTCGCGAACATGGGCAGTAACACCGTACAGCCGGCGAAGATACGTCCGGGTTTCCCATAACATCGAGAGTGCTGCAGCCGCAGTAGCTAATTGCCGTAAGACTCCTGGGTTGATTTGCTGCAAGGGTGCTAGATTGGCTGTATTTTCGACGGCTGGAGCAGGCGCACCGTCTCCTTGCACAGGTTCTACCTTGGGGGTAAAGAGCTCCGTTTCAATGGAGTGGGCGACAACCGTCCCAGTAGAAGACACAATACGCTCCATACTGCCAATTGTCGGCGCAAGTTCAGACAGCTGGGCATATTCGAAAAAAGCAAGGTTTTGGGAAACAAACCGTGCAAGCAGCAGGTGTTCCGGTGGATTACCGAGAGTATCGAGCTTTTTCAGCTCGAAGCCAACCTTAGAACAAAGATTCAAAAGAAATTTCTTTTGATATCGACTGTTGCTGATCTTAATGATTTCGAATAGCGGTGCTAGTTTCGCAACATATGGGCGGCTCAGAGCTCCACTGGAATCCCCAACCACATCCCGTTGGTAATAGAAGGCTTCTTGAACAGCCCGCATGTATTCTCTTTCAAACATGGATTCATACTGTTGATGAAGCATCTTATGCGTCTCAAACGCGACTTTCGCGATTGAAGGCACGGTGGAGGTCTCTAGTGATACCAGAACGCCTGCACACTCTTTCGGGTGAACAAGTCCTTGACGATTGATACTGGCAATCAATTCAATGGCGGTCAAGGCATACGAATCCTGTCGTGACTGGGCCACTCGAAGCATATTCTGCAGAAAGTGCTGGGCAATCAATGCAGCTGCCCCGTCGTTATCACTGGCTTTCAATGAGCCCCCTAACCTTGTGGTGCTCTCCTGCTCCAGAGCTTCTGCAGAGGGGAGAACGGATTTCTCCGCTTTTCCTTCATGCATCGCAAAGAAGTCAGCGAATGCGCGTAGGACAATATTTTGAAGACTCGGGTTGTCTTCTTTGAAAACCATCGACAATATCCGTCTCGACTCGTCTCGACTGAATTGAACAGGCCAAGACTGGCAGATAGAACCCAGGCTCTCCAAAGCCATCACTCGTAGCTCCAATGGTTGTTTTGTAAGGGTAAAAGGAATGATAGAGTCAACCATCAAGCCAGCAACGGATCCACCATTCCAAGATGGAAATGCATTTTTGAAGTGTGGCTCGTACTTCTCAAGATCACAGTGACGACCAACACAGCCCGCGATCCGAATGTAGCTTTTAGCCCTGGCTAGGAAAGCGACGTTGGCATTACCAGAGAGATCAATGTTCTTATAATCCTGTATTGGTTTCAGCACAGAAATGGTGAGTTTGACGAGTCTGTCCGTGTTCTGCAAAACTCCGTTGATTGTCCAAAGACAGGCCATAACTTCATTCAGTTCTGCACGAGCAAGCTTGGCAACGCTCTTGAAGAGATCATTTTGGACTTCTTTCAGAAGAGTGTTATGGGCAGATGAGAGATATGGTAAGATACAGCGATAAATGACAACCACAGACCGGAATAAAAAGAGGTCTTCTGCCGTAGCAAGATGTCCAATGTAAGGATGAAGTGTTTCCAGTTGATCGGGACGAAAAAGCTTTGCATTTGCCTTCGCAAACACAGTTATGGTTTGTAATAGAGCTTGCTGGAAGTCTTTTCCCGCATCGTTATCTTCTACCAGTCTCTCAAACATGGTCGAAACCAATGCTTTGCAAACCTTGAAATTCGAGGAAGATGATTTGGAACTGTCGGATAAGACCTTTTTGAGGCACACACAGAGGGTTTCAAGCGCTGTCTCGCTGCGCTGCACCAAACTAACAATGAGCGTAACTCGTTCTCCTAAGCCGACCTTCAGCCTAGGGCCATCTGGATCCGAATCGATGAGCTCATAGAACGGAACTAGCCAAATCTCCTCAAATGTCTGGCGTGCCAAGGCTGCCACGCTATCTTCCAAGTCCCCTGTTCGTTGAAGAAAGCTGTCTAATATTGCCAATTTGAGTTCAGTGCGTGAGGTCTTGAGATATATGTCCTTCAGTAGGCCGATACAACGCTTCCTCACACCAGCTGTTGGATCAGCAGCACATGTTAGTATACTCCGACAGCCATCCTCTTCGAGCTTCGGTTTCAAAGAGATACACTTCGCAATTAGAGAAAGTGCGGAGTCGCGCACCATTGGAGACGCATCAGTGGCACACCGGAGAATAACACGCATAACTGATGTGTCTCTATCAAGAAGACTTGGGTCCTTCTCTAGCATGTAGATAACGCTTTTCAAACTGCGACTGCGAACTTTGGCTTGATCGCTGGCAATTGAATTGAGAAGGACTTTCAGGATCGTGTCAAATGCTTTGCAAAAGCTCGAGTTCAAGACAGTTAGAATGTATGCGAACCTGCCGTGAGCGGTAGAGATGGAGTTGAATTTCCTGGCGAGTATGTTAGAACCGCAGTAATTACCAGAACAATGGCTATTTACTTACTTGTGAGTTTCCAGCCACAAAGGATCGGAAAACAATTTTGCAAAAAGATCAACCAAACTTTCTGTCATATCATCATAAGTTACGTCATCCTTTTCATCCGAATTATAATAAACAGAACAAAAGGACTTTGCCCACTGAGCCAGATAGAAGCCCTGGGCACTAGTGAGTTGCCAGTCGTCTACATGACGGAACTGAAGAAAATACTCGAGAGTCATTCGATATGGACCTTCTGCAATGACGAGGTCTTGGGGATGGAGGGCCCGGCTCGAGTACTCTTCAAATAACTGCTTCAGGTAGTCGGTCAGGTCACTATCCGATTCTTCCATTGTCGGCAGCAAATGCTGGGCAGTCACGATGAGATCGGATATGGCAGAACCCATCCAACCTAGTAGTTCGAGAGCCATACTTTTTGCAGTAGCAGGGCTCTTGTCTTGATCGGCGATACCGACCATATGAGAGGCCATTATACGTAGAAGCAACTCTGCAGCAGGCCAGTCAGTCGACCCCAGCACACCTATCAGATCTTCGGTAAACAGATCGAGAATGTTTCGGTAGGGTTGATCGCCGGTTTTTGTAGATGTCATTGCACGTTGAACAATGAACTTTACTATATACTGTGCACTGCGAACTGCGTTATCGTAAAGACGATTGACCTTGGTTGCGAGGCGCTCCATAGTCATTTCATCTTCATCTTCATTCTCTATCTCCTGCTTGACATCCACCGAGTCTTCTCCATCGTCGCCCGAAGCTGGTAATTTACGCTTCGTCCTAGTTGAACGGGGCGCTGGTACGTCGAGAGCGGTTGTTTGGACAAGTTGCATGACCAATGCCGTTAGCAATTGAATGTTTTTGCCATCAGATAGCTTGAATTGCCTGGCACTTTGACGCGTAGATGGCAGTTTCTCCAACGAGATCAGGATCTCATCAAGAATATATGGACGCTGGACGGGGTATTTAGAAAATATCTTCGCAAGAACATCCATAGTCCCACGTCGGACAGACTCGTATTTTTGGAAGCCCACCGCAGAGTCTTTCTCTGTATGAGAATTTTCTACGAATATCAGTTTGCAGGCAAAGTACTCCGTGGCCGTGATTGTTCCTTCGGAGACATCTATGCGAGCAAGGAAATCAGCAAAAAGCGCAAGAATCTTTTTGCTTTGCTGAATTACGCCCCCAATAGTACGCTTCTGTGCCGAATAGAATTCAAAATGCCTTGCGTCTTTACCACCAGGACGACTTTCCACGGCAGGGATGACACAGTGATCAAAAGCCTGATTCAGAACATTTGGAATAGCTTCGATCAGGTCCTCCGGGCAAAGATCCCGTTCCGTTTGGGAGCCAGACATCGTCTGTAATAGGGTTCCCACCGCAAGAAGGGCGTTGTATATGTCATCTACCTTCTTCAACCAATCTTGTGCTTCAGCAGTATTGGTGGGGTCGTCCAACCTCAGGTCGGGTGTCTGTGCAGCGATGATAGGCTTTTCACAAAGCTTTTGGACCCTGTTCAAGTACTCCGAAGGGATATCCTGGAGCCTATTAAACCCTATCACTTTCCTGATGGTTTTCTGTAGCCGGCTATGATAATCTGAAGACAAGACAAGTCCAGGGATTTCAAGCATCTGGGCAGCCAAGAAAACATTGCCCCGTTGCTCCGCAGATGCTGGTTCTGGTTCTAGCTGGTCTTCGGCTTCAAATATCTCATGAAGCAAGTCTTGCAGTTTCACCAAGGCGGCGTCTGCCTCTTCTTTCTGGTCCTTCAGTCGTACTGCCGTAATGTGATCATCCGTATCGGTATTGAGCTTCCTGCGCTTCGTAACTAGGCGGTCATCGGCATCGGGGGGTATGGACTTGACTGGAATGACCACAGATAGGTGACTTGACGTGTGATGCTGTGTGTGATGTTGTTGGTTCTGATTATAAGAGGCAGATGTTGACTTGTTCATGGAATGTGCTTTCTGGTTCCAGGAAGTAGCTTTCTGGGAGCGTCTCTCATCCTCAACCTGTGATAGCGTAGGATCTGAACTCTGTTAGCCTAATATCCGAATAGGTTAGTAACGCTAACCTTACAACGAAATGCTATATCCGTAGAGTCTAGCATCATTTTTGCAAACGAGCCAAGGTTGTTGCGGCTGGAGACATGTTCCTTGGAAACCGCAGGCAGGGGATGTTGAGAATTGCGAGCGCCCACAGGAAGCTTGAACTTGCTAGAAAGACGATGAGTCTCATGTCGTGACTATGAGATAATAAGGCACGCTTACAATTCAGTCAGCTGGTCCCCATCCAGCAGCTGTTGTAGATATTCACGGGAGGTCTCCAATCGACTGGATTCATCGCGTCCGGATGAGACTTCGCCATTGAGATCGTTCAGGGCAATACGTCCGTTCTGGAGGATATGATTTATGGAGGTAGTTGTAGGAGGTCGGCCCACATCAGGTCGTAGGATGCAATCTACAAACAAACATCGGATCAGCTTTCTATGTTTCATATTTAGAGGGTTCCAGGTTAATATCACCTAAGCCAAAGATCGGAGCACTAGACATAGGCGAATACTGCAAGGCCTCCTCTACAGATAATGGCCGGTCCCGGCGTTGGGGAAGCCCAGCGGTATGAGCCTGCGCCTGGGGATGACCATTAATAACGACCTGAACGGCCGGCGGCCAGTTGCGGTCCATGATGAAACTGCGGTTGTCTTTAAGGAGAGGATGATTGGAGAGAGAAACCAAGGTGATTTAAAAGAGAACAAGTGACATGCTCCCACCGGAGACATGACTATTAAGCAAGAAGCCCAAGTTCCATCCCCATCAGAATAACCTTTTGACCGGAAGATGTTTTATATAAATACTAATATATATTATTTTTTAGAAAAAACGATGTAATAATTATCATGCCAGGCACGGGTCTCTTGCCGCTGCCGTTTCTGACCGCCCGGCAACTAAACTAATGTACGTCCATTTCACGATTGGTCCGTGCACTGAAGGGAAATCTTTCCGACAACCAGTCAAAAAAGAAAAAGAAAAAGAAAATTGTAGAACTTAACTACCAAATTTATTTCTTTGATTTCTTCGTACGGAGTATATATTTATATATTATTTTATATATTTATATTTATCGTCACAAATTTTTCAAATTTTTTTTTTTTTAAAATATATATATATATATATATATTAAATTTTGATCAGATTTTCTTTTTTCAACCTTTTCCTTCCTATTGTCAAAATGTCTGCGATTGGATCATTAATCTTTTGCAATGATTGTGGAAATTTGCTAGATGAGTCTTCTGGTGACCCTACCAAACTCGTCGTTTGCAGTATCTGCGGAGCTCGGAACAGAGGTGAATACAAGAAGTCTTTGTTGATCTCACTGAAAACTTAACCATTCACTCACTCTCTCTTTTAATAAGATATTGTCCCCAAAACCATCGTTTCCGAGTCCAAACCGAGTGCTTTCCCATCCACCTTAAGAGCGAAACGCTCGGCCGTTCAGAACCTGACAGCCGCCGATAAGAGAACCGAAGCCCTTACACAGCATACTTGCGCAAGATGTGGGAGGAAGGAAATGTATTTCACAACTGTACAATTGCGTAGTGCAGACGAAGGAAGTACAGTCTTCTATACTTGTGTCTGTGGTTACAAGTATGTGCTGGTCCTTACGATTACCCACCTCGGTGCTAATTTGAAATTACAGGGAGACGCAAAACAACTAAACATCAGCAAAGACATCTATCTATATTTGATTTTTCACGGCTGTACATCTATGAAGCGAGTATCAATTAAAATCACCAGTATTTGTTTTTCTTTGTTAAGTCCGCGGGGTATTTCTCAGGCAGATACGGCAGCAGGGGCTGTCGAATCCAGCACCAACGCATACTCCATCTCCCCGTTCTTCTCATATTCCGCCATGTCTAAAGCCACAATGATACTGTCTCTCACCACCTGCTCTGGATCGTTTAAGAACTTCTTCAGAGTCTCCTCCACGCCTTCCACGTCACCCAAGCTGCCAAGGGCCTCGGCAGCCTCGTGTCGCACCATACCCATTTCCTGCTGATCACTGAGGGCTTCCGTGAGGCTGGGGACAGAGGCCGGGTGGCAGAGCTGACCGAACACAAAAGCAACTTCGTGACGGAACAGAGCGGAGGGGTCCTTAAGACCCTTGGCCAACGCTTCAACAGCCGCGACGGCGGTAGGGAGGTCAGGTGGCGAGGCAAGGTCACGCAGGGCAAACATCGCGCGATATCTTTGGAAAAGGGGAAGCTTGGTATCGAGTAATGTCTTTTCCAGGTCAGCAATAGGAGGCTGGTTAGACGCCATTGGGAGCGGTGGAGCAGGGTCAATCGAGGTAAAATCGCTGCATTAGGGAAATTTTTATACAATTAGCAAAAGTTTATATAAGTTTTGCAATATTGCATGCATCTTAAGGGTGGTAGTACCTAGGTTTCAGCTTCTCGGCCTTCTTCTCCTCGGAGTTTTCCCACAAAATTCTGTCGACGGCGATGTCGCAGGTCTCTCTGATGACGTCGATTTCTCTCTCGTCATCCCGCAGAGCCTTCAAGACATCCAGACTGGTATCGAAACCCAAGGCACCAAGACCCTCTGCGGCCTCATGGCGGCACATTGCATCTTGCTCGGTGTTCTTCACCACATCCAGCAAGTAGGACACAGCTTCATGGTTGCGAGTCTGGCCCAAGCAGTATGCAAGTTCGTGCTTTAACAAAGCGGAGGAAGATGAGAAACCGGCCGCAATGGCCTCGATTGCAGGCAGTGTCTTCTCAGTGGGTGGTTCCTGGCAGGCAAGGTACTTCAAAGAGAACAAGGCGCGGAATCGGCGAGCAAGCGGTTCGGACTCATTGACTAGAACTTTGCGAAGGGTAAGGATGGTCTCAGCTCCAGTAGACGCCATTTTGAAGATCCTGTGTAGTATAATTTCGCAAAAGCCGAAGTTATTAGATTACTGTGTATAGGTAAATTTTTGATCTTATCATCAACAGATAATAAATTTTAGGTGGGGTGGCGGGGTTGCCGGCCGCGGCTAAGCCTCTAATGAGGGAAGAAAAAAAAAAAAATCGAAAGAAAAAGAGAGACAGAGAGGAAAGGACTGTGAGATCATGACTATATGTGAATAGTTAAGGATCCGGAGATTACAGGGTTCTTTGTGTGATATTCAATTAATTCGCCCCTCTCAACAGGGTTCAATCATTGTTCCTGGATGTAATTATTGAATAGTCATTGCGCACCTTATTGGATAAGTCTTTTCATTGGTAATTCACCTGTAGTTGGATCCCAATTCACTCTTATCCACTGCTTGATAAGTGTTCGAATCAGTGTGGGTGTATACATGGTCTTTAAAAGCTGTTTTTCAATACACGGGATGATTTTGTTCTGAAGTAAGCGGGAATTATAATACTGAGTGCTATACCCAATTGTATTAAAATACAAGAACATGCTGAATCACCTAGGATTCTCAGCAAATTACAAGAACTTGTAACTTGAATTGTACATACTTTAAAGGTACTACTCCCAATCACTCGTAACAGTTGTAGTATATATCAAGGTCTACCGTATATATAGTATAAAGTACCAGTGACTGCGATTGAGAGCTTACGTGGAAATGACTAGTATTTGCATAATCTTGTTTTCATACATTTCATGCAAACGTCTCTCTTGAAAAAAGGACAAAACAAAAATTGAAGCGATTTTTATTAAGCTCTGGAGTGCCCGTTTTCTCTACTCAACACTTCTTCAAGCCCCGAAGCTACCTAAGTTAAAATCCACGTTCTGATGAGACCGATATTCCCATGTTTGGGATATATAAAAGCGGCCACTTAGCTAGAGAATACGGACCCTGGACGTATGGATGGTCCGAGCAACTGAAGAAAGACAATTCCGAACAAGTAAAACTTTGTGGTTATGTACAGGATACACTTGATAAAATCGATTATTTGGTCTTGATATGCTTGAGTTTCTTGTGTTCGTGAAGGAAGTTGTTCGCGTAGGCCTTGGGGACAAAACGGCGCTCGTTTGGCTCCTGAACAAAATACTCGTAGCCCTGCTTCTGCGCAAACATGATGGCATCTTCCTTGGACTTGAAGTTCAAGTGTGTTCCCTGCATACAATCCGCAGATGATTGCCAGCCCATCAAAGGGTTCTCCCAACGGTGACCCTTCTGCAAAACATCCCAATCCATTCTCCAGTGGTGCTGGTGCCAGGTACCGGATTGCGTGGCGGGCTTCGCAGGACGGAAAATCCTAGTTGAAATTGATTAGCGACTCGAGTAGGTGCTCACAGCTTTGGGCAGCATACCTGACAGTACGAGCCTGAAGGTCCGTAGGAGCACCCGAGAGAACAGCGGCGGGAACAGTCTCACCGGGCTCGCTGCCATCCATGACACGCTTAGGCACCGGAGAGAATTTCCTGATTTTCTGTCAGCTATGCGACTCCTGGAGGTTGGCGGATTTCCCTTACGAGGTGCCATGGTCAATGGTGGCCTCGTAGTCAGGCTGGTGGCGAGCCATTCCTTCAGCAGGGCCTTCCTGACGGATCAATGAACTGTCCTTGGGGGGTACCGCTGGAGCATCAGCAGGGCTGGTTTTCACGGAGGGATCTCCTCGGCCGGTGTTTGTGGACACGAATCGAGCATTGATAGGTGTGGCAAGCCTGCCAGCCCGGAAGCAGGCAATGTTTCCTGCTCTGAACAGCGACATGATGTGAATTGAGTCCGTTGTTGGGGGTGGACAGAGCACAAGACAGTCAAGGGTGCAATGACAAGGTGAGGTATGCGGCGAGTTGCGGGCGTCGTTAAGACAAACCCAAATGCGGTTAGCGCAGCTTGAGGCTCCCTGCGTTAGGCGCTCATCCGACAACCCGCTTTCTGTTGGCACTTCCCTTCTTTCTATCATTAGTCCATCATCTTCAGTCCACTTGCTCGAAATCAAGGTAAGACTGGTCTTTTTGTAATGTAGACATACGCTAGCCTTCGTCTACAATCTGTGAGGTATTTTTTGGTTTTTTTCTGACCCGACACAGTTGCCCAAGATGAGCTACATCACTCGCCGCGCTCTTTCCACCTTGATCCCTCCCAAGGTAAGGACCAGCCAAAAGAATGCGAATGAACGGCATTTTTTTTGTGAATTGATTTGATACTAATTCAAGTTTAGATCGCTTCCCCCAATGTGAGCCTTCCTTCGTCAATCTTTGAATTTCTCTGCATCCACCTGTGACCTTACCTCGGATCAATCTCTTAATGCGACTCTCAAACCACCCGATCCATGTCACTTGTTCTTCGGTATAGCTAACAATTCAAAGGCGATCGGTGCTGCTAAGGATGCCGCCCGCATGGAGCGTGTTGTGAACTTCTACGCCGCTCTCCCCCGTGGTGCCGCCCCTGAGGCTAAGCCTACCGGTCTCATCGCCCGTTACCAGGCCCGTTACTTCGGCAAGAACCCTTCTGCTGCCCGTGAGTGATGCCGCCGGATATATTGAAAGCCATGTAAAGTATTTACTGATGTGTCGCCTAGCTTTTGCCCACGCCATCGGTGGTATCCTGATCTTGGGTTACAGCATGGAGTACTACTTCCACCTCCGTATGTCTCTCTCATTACTGACTTCAAAATGATAAATCACGGCTAACAAAGCTGCAGGTCACCACAAGAACCACCCCCACTAAATCATTTCGCTATGATGTGAAGGGTGCGGAGGACTTTTATGTATATACCGCTGACCTAGAAATGAAGGCAATGTAGAACAGAACGCATGGAAAATTTCCTTTGGTTTTATTTCTTTTAGCTTGTCATTGTTTTTTTCCCCCTTAAAACTTTTATACTTTCGAGAGATCAGGTGAGATTACACGGTATTTAGTATGAGTTAAAAAAAAATTCATCGAATCATGTCCGGCCTTGTGTATAAGATGGTTTCTTGAGTTATGACATGGTAAGGTAGTACAGAGCGGTAAGGAGGGAGGGAAAAAGAACGATTGATCATGGGAATGAATCCAACTCATTACGCTGTATAATTACTGTTAAATTATATATAAATGAAAAAAAAAAAAGATAGTAAATAAATTAAACTATTTGAAACAAAATCAATGGTAGCAAATGAAAGTATGAGTTACTATTTTTACTGAAATCCGAATCCAACCCCGAAAAAAAAATAAAATAAAATAGAAAAGAACAGAAAAGGTTCCAGCCAAAAGGAAAGAAGGGTTTTTTTTAAAAAATGAAAAAAAGAAAAAATTGATTATTATTATTAGTATTGTTAGATACGCCGTATTGTTACTTTTTACTTCACTTATTTTTCCCCCCATGTCCCACGCTAACCGAAAGCAGCCATTCTTAGCCTCAACCTGAACCCGCTCATCCGCTCATGACTGCTGCCATCACCCGATCATCTATCGAAAGAAGCACCCACTCCCACTCCTTGAAGAAACCTCCCTCTGGGGTACTTCTAAGCACCTTGTTCTTACTCCCTTCACTCCCGGTCTTTCCTTACCCCCCAAATTAGACCTTGTTTTTCAGCGCGTTATCTGTTGTCTTCTACTTCTAATTAAAGACACTCTCCCGCTGCCAACCTACCTAATTAGGAGCTTTTGAAAAGGGCTCGGGCAGTTGAGCTAATAGTTCGACCGTGGCGATTCTCGATACCTGACAATAGGTATTTTCTTACATACCTTTCCTTCCGCGTCTAGTTATGGGTTCAACCTTTTAGTCGCCACTTGTTTCCAGTGTTTACAAGTTTCAGAACATTTGTCTAACAGATGTCGCAACCTGTTGGTCTCACAGACTCGAGAATTGTTATGGCAGAGCAGAGCAGCCACGATGTGGTAAATCAAACCCTGTCGGGCGGCGAGCCTTCGCCTTCCGACGTTCCTGCGAGCAAAGACAAGATACCTGCCGGAGGGGACGCGGGGGAGATCAATCATACCGCAACATCGATGCACACTGAAACGAAACCGAACGCTCCACTAGCGACAAAGAAGACGAGTGACACGCTTGGCCAAAACAACCTTAGTGGGAAAGACAATGAACAATCTTCGACCGTGAGTGCGGACGACGAGGGCATGATAAGGCTATCTACTGAATTGGGCATAGGACACATCAAGACAAGGCCCTGGGCCAGTGGCGACACGAGCACTTGAACTCAATGGGGTAGCATCTGGGTCCGATGCTGGAGAAGACACAGCCTCTCAAGGTGGTTCAGAATCCGATGCCAGTCGGACGGAGAGCAGACTTAACTCACGTGCAAGTTCAACCAAGAGGCCTACGTCATTCAAGCCCGTATCCTTCGCCAAATTTTCTGTCCCTAAGGCACCAGGAACGCCTCCGACAACGAAAGTCGCAGAGAAAGGTATTAATCCTTACATGCTAAAACCCGAGTTATACTAATAGGACATAGCTCCACTATCTTCGACGACACCTCTGGGCGTACCACCGCAACCCTCACGACCACGTCTAGTCGCTAAGACTACCAGCAGTCTACGAGACTCACTATCAAAAACTGGGACAGGTGCGACCAGGCCAGGTGGAGCTGGGCCTGACCCGAATCAGGTTTGGAACAGAAATCGACGTAAGGCAAAAACTGTTGGCAAAGTTTACAAGCCCCTGCTAATTACGGAGTACGTACAGCGGTACAGCAGCCACCTCCAAAACACTTGACAGATGAAGAGCTCAAACAACAATATGGTATTCATATGACGTCCCGAATCCAAGAAGATGGCGGCGGAACCGAGGCGAAGTGGGCCGATATTGATGACGACGAGGATGACTGGGCTCCGGAGACGATCGAATGGACCGATGGAACCAAAACGAATCTCTCTCAGGTAGAACAGATAGCGACAACACAGCAAGACAGCAAAATCCCGCCGGACCCTAAGGAGGAGTTTCCACCTCCGCGGCCAGAAACGTCAACTGTTACCAAGGACACCGCTAAATACATACCGAAACCCATAACTTCAGTTGGACCAAACCCTACTGTTCTTAGGCTGGGGGCAAATGCGGAACGACAGGCAAAGAATGCTATTATGTCAGCTAAGGGTGGAAGCGATAAGTCGCCATTATTGTCTACAACCCCAGCTCCACCACCGGCCAAATCACCGTGGGCTCCATTGCCACCGGTCGAGAAAGTATCCCCCATCATACCTCCGGTACAGGTCCAACCTCCTATGCAAACTGTGCAAACCTTCTCCAGAGAACCGCATGCAAACGATCGACATGGTGGGAGCGTACACCCAAAGGAGATAGCAGCAGACGACTTCAACCGGTCGTGGAGGGAAACACAATCCGGAACCCGTGAACTGTATAATTCCCGGTCAGGTCGCTATGAGCCCGTCCCCGAAACCAGAAAAGGGCCTTGGCGTGCTGAACAAAGCTTTCGCGCTCCCTCGCTGTTGCAAAGGCCAGCACCGGGTGAACAGGCAGGGCCTGCGGAACCTTCACCTGCTTTCCAGACGCATAGATCAAGTGGACAAGACGGTACTCCTTGGACGCGTCGTCGAACTTCGTCAAATGTCAGCGGTGGCAGTGGCAGCTTCGGCCGCCGTATGTCTATTGGTCGGCCTGATGCAGCCCAGCGATCGTTTGAGGGCCGAAGAGGGTCACAAGCGAACGGGATGGTCGAACCTCAGTTGCCAGGACTAGCACCTTTCAAAGAGCCATCTGTGCGGGAACCTTCGCCCGTTCGGCGTGGTCCTGAAAACTCCTGGCCGCCACATGGGGTAGCTAATGTACAGGAGAAAGGTCCTGCTGCACCTAGCGGCGCAAATCAGCCATATGTGCCTTATGCTGCTAACCAAGCTGCAGCGCCGCAAGGCCTTCAGGAGGATCCTGTTGCAATGCAGGAACGTATAATGAAGGAGAAGAGAATGGAGGCTCGTCAGCGGAAGCTGGAGCAGGAAGAGAAGGAGGAAGCAGCTAAGCGGGAAAGGATTCGACAGAAACTAGAGGCACTCGGTCCCCCTCCTGAGAAGCCTAAACCGCAGCTCAAAGATACCCTGGAGGGTGATAGACCGGATGCTATATCTCTCCCTGTCGCTTCTCAGACATCATCGCCTCCTAAGCCCCCCGTACCTGAGCCAACAGGGGAGCCGAAGCAATACGGAATGATGAAGGTCCATCACCCAGATACTGTGAAGCGCTTTGTGGAGAGAGAAAGAGTGGTTGAGAAGCCCGTCTCGACGTCTACTGCTCGACGTGCCCCCTCGCCAGCTCGTGAATTCAACCCTGACGTTGCCATTCCGAATGGGATCCAGCAGCCCAGTGACTCCCAGGCACAAATTGCCGAGAAAATCCAGGAAAACAGGCATGATGAGCAGCTGTCTCAGTGGAGAGGTAGTCTTGGTGCTTCTAGTTCATACTCGCCGTGGTCTCCCAACGCCAAACTCGTAGGAACATCTCCTTCAGTAGCTAATCCTTGGAAGCCATTGAGCAGTGACAAGACTTTGGGCAATGGCATCTTTGACCAAGGCCTCGGTGGGTTCCCACCGCGAGACATCTCCTTACGCAGTCATCTTGGTTTAGACCAGACCTCTGTTGCTCCAGGCCCCCAGCCGTTCTCTGCGCCATCACGCTCAACCCAAGAGGATACGTCGATGTCCCCACTGCCATCTCCCGAAACCAGACATGCGTCTTATGAGTCGCTAAATCCCATTGCCCGCCCCGGTCCTATTGGGCCCCCAAGTTTACAGCACCCACCATGGCAAAACGACAGCCGTGTCGCTGGAACTGCCGCCTGGAATAATTTCCATACAGTCGCTGCTAAGCGTGAGGCAGAAGATAATGAAAAGCTCCGTAACGAGATCAATGTGATGAACGATGGGCCATCTTCACTTCAGGTCACTTTCAATGAGACGTGGCGACAGGTACGGACTGGCGACCAAGCTGGGCAGAGGCAGGTCGTCGGCATATCTAGGACGTCAGATAGCACCGCGCCTATGCCACCAAACCCTCTCCCTGGGATAGATCATCCGGTTGGGCCTCTACCGTTTACAGAAAATGGCACACGTCCCCTCGGCAGCGTCCCGCTTCGGAGTTCTCGGTTTTTCCCACAGAAGTCCGCTTTGGGGGGCTTTTTCAGATGCCCTTCACCACCTCCACCAGAAGAAATGTCCACCCATCCAGTCTACACCGGTAATTCAAGCAAGCCTTTGGTTCATCTCCCTGCACCAAAGCCCATCGTTAAACTTCCACCCAAAGTTATCGCCCCGCCACAGCCCCCTCCCACATTCGCTTCCATGGCTGCCGCCCCTCCACGCCCCCAGGTTACTGCTACTTCCTGGCAGGAGAAGATCAATACTCTCTTTGGTAAGAAGACGGTCCCCGAGAAGAAAAGTGCGTTGGCGGTCACATCAGCCTCCAAAGAGCCTCTTGATGTTATGCATATCGCTTCGGTTTCGGTTTCCCTCCCTCAGAACGGTGAATTGCCCACAGGGGACGGCGAGATCATCGCCAAACAGGTGGAGGAAGCCGAAGAGATCTTCGAGGATCGCGAAGTAGGATCTCTACCTGTTGTCCGTGTGCCGACCATGGCCCCTCCAGCAGCGTGGCATGCAGCACCACCACCTTCGCAATCACGGTTACGATCCAAACACTTGAGGCCGATGCAGGTTCAAAGTGTAGATACGTTCCATCTCGGGGCCCAAGATAAAGATGGCTCAGGAAATATTCGAGTCGCAATTCGTTTCCCTGATGCGAATGTTGCCAGAATAGTGTTCATCCCTAGAAAGACAAGCAGCCAGAGCCCAAGGCCACGTGGGACTTCGAGCTATAAGCCGCGAAAGGGTACGAAGCCCCGTGAAGGGCCCGGGAGTACGAACCCGAAGAAACCATCCCAGCAAAACAATGAAACCAGTTCTCCCCGGCACCAGTCGCGAAACGCTTCATGGGGTCCCCGTACATATAGTGGATCTCGCTAAGCGGGGCGTAAAGGTCTACGCGGAATGATGTGTTCTCTGAGTTACTTTTCAGCCTTACATTGGCTTTTGTCCCGGTTTCCGATGTTCGTTGAGCGTCTTTTCGGTATTGATGAGCTACGCCTGTAAGGGGTGTTCGAACGGGTCTGGTTTTGAATTCTTAGTGCTTCATTCTAATGTCCTTTTTCTCTTTCTAACCGTACATTATTTCCTCCTGGCTTGTTGGTACCGGCTTTCGAAGTAACGCTCCAGATGTTGACCTGGCTCAAGCTTCTTGTTTTCCTTTCTCTATTTTCCTTTCACAGCATACAAACACCAATTGTGCCTAACTTCATTTGACTAAGTGGAAGGCTACAGATGTTTGAGGACACGCTATACTCTCTTCCCTTTATTCCCACTCATCATTACTCTTTGTCCGACGAATATCAATGCAAGGCTTTGCGCTGATTGATATCGTACCCTATCCTGTTCCCAAACTCTCCTGCTTGTCCCCTAACATCCATTAACATGTTCCGGGCTCTTCTATATCTATCTATACACGTTATCCTCTGTATTCCTTTCTTTTGAAATCAAATGGAAAGAATAAGATGGGAGACTTTCCATCTCCCTTTTCACCTTTCATACTACAATATTCCAAATTAGGAAGCTGTGTACCTCGTAGTCTCGTCACTCGACTTCCAAAGGAAATCATACATATCTAACATGTATGAGGAGTTAGGAAATTGAAAGATAAAGGAGCCATCAGTTACAAGGATTACCCTGTTTCGAAGGCTCATGGCAGGTGCTATGCACGCTTTCTATATCATTTTCTTTGGCCACGGATTCCTGCCGAAAACGGCAAGTCCACTTCTCAGGTATACCCCATAAACCAGTATTTACCACTAGTGGTTTGTTTCCTGTAAATTTTTTCTATGACATTTATAAGGATTCTGCGAGCAGATGCGCCACTAAACGAAGAGCTTCTTCCTATTTGCAAGACCGAAATTGACAGTCTTTATGCTATTTAATGTAACAGAATAAAATTAGGGCATGATGCAATGATTAAACATAATACACTGTATGATTCCTTGGTATAAAAAAAATATTAAGTATAATTATCAAGTCTTTCATAAAATAAGCTGTCCGACTTTTGCAAAAAAAAAAAAAAAAAAAAAAAA
>ML742348.1:0-28124 GCA_009193465.1 Aspergillus avenaceus
AAAAAAAAAAAAAAAAAAAAAAATAGAGGTAAGAAAGCACGAAGAAAATAACCCACTTACCCATCTTCTTTAATACCAGTTCCATGATGTTCGGCTTCCACAGCCGGAGGGGGAGCATTAGCGGCGAAGCCAGAATCTAAATTGCCTGGTCCATTTTGATAAACACCATCTTCCGGTAGCTGTTGATAAGTAGTGTGCGCAAGGTTATATTCATCGTGAGTCTCATGGGTACTTGGCACAGGAAATCCAACGGGCTGAGTAGAGATAGGTGCTGTAGATTCAGAGACCCTTGGAGCTTCGATAGCAGAGGTCGCTTGGTGAGCAGTGTCATCCGCATCATACCTGTCAAAATCTCAGGTTAGATCCATGCTAAAACTGAGGTTAACCCGGGAGAAAGAAAGAGAATGCCATACAAATCAGCGAACAAATCTTCTTCAACATCCTCCGGTTCGGTCATGGTGAATTATAGCGATAAGGAAAAGAGCTTCAATGGGTGGGAGGATCGTCGCTTGAGGTAGAAGCTGGTGGAGAATTGAGGTGATGGATGATTCGGGGTAAGAGTAAGATACTATTCAATTAACGAGACGGGGGGATACGGTAAAACCAAAAAATTGAAAATTGAAAATTGAAAATGAAAATGACGGGGAGGAACTACGAGGAAAGGATTAATGTTGAAAGTAGGAAGAGAGGGAGAAAGGTGGGCAAAAAAAAAAAAAGAAAGAAAGAAAGAAACAAAAGAAACAAAAAAGGGGGGAGGAGTAACGGATAGAGAATAGAAGATAATAATAAAAACGGGCACAGCAGGAAAAGAAGGCACGATGAAATAGTGACTTCTGTTTAGAGTGAGGAAGGAAGAGGGAGAGAATGAGAGAGAGAGATGAAGAGAGACCTTAGCTAGGTAAGTACGTTTACTTACCGTCCATACCTAGGTACCTAACAGAGATGGTTCTACTTCCAGTTTAGTCTGTCATTTTAGCCGGCGGCGACCGTAAAAATAAGAAAGGTGACCTGGAACTTGAACAAATATCACAACACAGTAGTATAGTATATAGGTGTATATGTATTTCCAATATAATTAAATAAAGGTAAAACGGAGGGAAAGAAAAGAAAAGAAAAACTGATTACATACAGCAAGAGACTAGTATTTTATCTGATTTACCTAGAAGGTTTCTCTCCAAAAAAAGAAGACAAAATAGTTTGTACTTGAATTGGACAATAAAGAGATATGAAGTGTTATGAGCTTTATAATATAACTATATAATTTAACTCTTTCTCTCTTATATGTTAACATAAATATTCATAATTATGTTCAAATTAAAGTTAATAATATCGACAGTTAATTAGTTTTGTTTAAAAATAGATAATATAGATAATCTAACAAATTCAAGTACTTCAACGCATCACTTTGTATATTTGTATATAGATGAATAGATAGATATATGTATGTATGTATCTTCAATAGTTTAAAACCCTTGGTCCCAGATGGATCTATTACCTACTGACTACTACCTCTTTCAAAGCTAAAAAAGAAAAAAACAAAAAAAACAAAAAAAACAAAACAGCATCACAGTGCCGCAAAGCACCCCGCAACCAAACCTCTACGCTCTCTTCAACTCCCTCCCTCTGTTCCTCTCCCCCTCTCTCTCTCTTCCACTCCCTCTTTGCCTTTCCCCTCTTCCTTTTCTTATTACTAGTGATTCTCCAAATGCCCCATCACAACATTTAATATACAAAACCCCTTTCACACCCACCCCCTTCTTTTATTGTCTTCCTTGCATTTGTCACACAATGGCTACTAAAAAATCCCCCCCGAGGGTAGGTATATATATATATATATATATATTCTTTCTTTCTTTTTTTTGTTTGCCTCATAGAACTAGATTGAAAAATGACTGAAAGCCAATACTAATTCTTGTCATCGATATAGGAGATGGTTCAGGTTGGTTCGTACCTCATTACCTTGCTCTCCCTCCACCTCCCCCAAAATGTTTCACATTCATCCCCAGTAGCTGATTTAGCTTCCCACTTTCCAATTAATTAGACCGTTCCGAGTATGTCCACTGGATGCAATCCACTATCTATATTTATATGCCTTTTCGATTTAACGATCTATGCTAATTCTCCCCCCCGAAGGAGAACCGGCTCGCCATTTTGGAAAGGGAGACCGCTCTCCCATAGTCAAGGGTCACCGAAACTCAATGACCCGAACACTGTCGTTGGTGCTTCGTACTCTCATGCTAATATCTTAAAGTTGGTTAATTTAATCATTTTATACTCTACTTGTAAACTAACTCGTGGGCTCATTTTCCAGAGGCATACCGCAGTCGCATGCGCGCCCGCGGACACCTCCCCGATCATCATCTAATGCTTCTCAACACTTTTCACCATCTCATCAGCCTGGATCATGGGGCACATCCCCTCGAAGGTCTTATACCGGTATCATGAGCCAAGGAATACACTCGTGGAGCGAAGACCACCTACAAGGCAAAGAAGACGAGGAGGATGAAGATGATGAAGATGATGAAGGAGATATTGTCTATGACGATGACGAGGATGAATTTGGACTCCCCAGCATTACCAGTATGCGGAAGAAGACCCAAAATACCGGCGCCTTTTCCCCGAAGACGGTAGACCCAGGTGGAGAGATTGGGTGCAGTTCCCCTTCCCTCAGTGCTGGGCCGGGACATAATAGGCAACGTGCGAACAGCTCAGATATTGCCGAGGAACGAGGGGTTTCTATTTACCCAACCGCTCGGACAGGAGAAGGAAAGATACTTCGTCCTCAATATAAAGACATTCTCAGAGGTATTGTGGTCCAGTCAAATTTAACCCTGCTTGGATACTAATGGCTCTTTAGACCCTGCAAACGCGTTACACTTAATCAACCATGCCCCACCTTCGAAGAATGCAGCCTCAAAAGAAATGGACATGTATTCAAGTCGCATATCGAGAATTAACAAATTCAAACGTCTCCTGCAAACAAGCACGGTGCCTTTGGCAGAATTGAGGAATCTAGCATGGTCAGGGGTTCCTGATGAAGTACGAGCAATGACTTGGCAACTACTTCTGGGCTATCTTCCTACAAATAGTGAACGGCGTATATCGACACTCGAAAGGAAACGCAAAGAGTACTTGGATGGTGTTCGCCAAGCATTTGAGCGCAGCAGCGTCGCAAGCACCGGGAACCCACCGACTTCAACAATAGGCCGGGGCAGAGGATTGGATGAAGCTATATGGCACCAAATTAGTATAGACGTCCCACGCACATGCCCACATATTCAGCTTTATGGTTATGAAGCTACCCAACGCTCACTTGAAAGAATACTCTATGTCTGGGCCATCCGACACCCAGCCAGCGGCTACGTACAAGGGATCAACGATCTTGTCACGCCTTTCTGGCAGGTTTTCTTAGGCGTTTATGTCACGGATCTCAATGTTGAAGAAGGAATGGATCCAGGTCAATTACCAAAAAGTGTACTTGATGCTGTCGAGGCCGATACTTTCTGGTGTCTTACAAAGCTACTTGACGGAATCCAGGACAATTACATCTGCGCGCAACCAGGTATACACCGACAAGTCAGAGCGTTGCGCGACTTAACCATGCGTATCGATGTGTCTCTCGCAAAGCACTTAGAGAACGAGGGCGTAGAATTCATGCAGTTCAGCTTCCGGTGGATGAATTGCTTGCTCATGCGGGAGATGAGTGTCCAGAACACAATACGTATGTGGGACACATATATGGTATGTAGCCTGTCCTGCTGTGAAACATGGTACTGACCCCTGTTTAAGGCCGAGGAACAGGGCTTCTCGCGGTTTCACCTTTATGTCTGTGCAGCGTTTTTGGTCAAATGGTCAGACCAATTGATAAAAATGGACTTTCAAGTATGTACTTAGAAGTTGGATTTCCGGCGTCCGTGGCTAAATTATCACAGGAGATTATGATGTTCTTACAAGCTCTCCCAACAAAAGATTGGACGGATAAAGACATCGAACTCTTACTGAGTGAAGCATTCATCTGGCAGAGCCTGTTCCAAGACTCTCGGGCGCATCTTCGCCCAGCCGGTGACCGTTCTCCAGACAATGGATTGCAATGAGGATCTCGTGTGTCGCCTCAGCGTTCCACCGATAGTGCGACAAATGATTGTTTTGAGGGTACTTGATCTCGAAGAATTACGGTCGCATCGCGAATTCGATTACAATATCCGTTTTGACCCGCTTCCGAGCGCAGACGCCTGCCTTCTGAAGTTGGTAATATGAGCGCACCGTTGATGGTTTATATACGCGGTCCTCGGACGCCCATTCTTATCGTCATGGTCATGCCAAAGTGGTGCGTTTAGGCGCCGAGGGAGCTACTGGCGTCAGGAGGAGTATCAATTGGAGCATGTCGAACAAGTTTTATTCGACCTGTCCATCGCATGAATACTTCCTAGACACCTCGATGTAGGCTATGATTGATATGCGCGCAGATTACAACGTCCGTTAAGAAAAAAGACTTTTCTTTTCCTTTCTTTTCCTTTATTTCTTTTATTTATTTATTTATTCTTGTTATTATTATTCTCAGGAACAGATGACCGGACAAAACTGCTCTGTCAAGGTTATCGTCACAAGGGGCGTGTATTCTCGGGAGACGAGTGAATAGCCCCTGCAGGGACAGGTTCATTATCGGCGTATTTATTGATCGATCGGTATTCAAAGAAGGAGGAGGAGAAGGAGAAAAGAGAGAGAGAGAGAGAGAGAGAGAGAGGGAGGGATGGAGGGAGGGATAAAATGTTGAGAATAAAATGGTTATATATATACTTTAACAATACTTATTATATATTGAATTGAAATGGATGCATATAAGTACTGTACTGTACATACATACTCCATAGATATTTATCCAGTTAAAGTAAAGGATAAGGTTTATCAGGTTATCAGCGGGAAGCGGATGAATGATTTTGCGGTTTATCATCTCTCTCTCTCTCTCTCTCTCTCTCCGCCCCCCAAAAAAGGGTTGATATAACTCCGAGTGAAAAAAAAAGTGTCCCCATTTTTTTTCTTCCTTCCTTCCTTCCTTCTTTCAACCATCTGATTGAAGATGGCGTCCGGGCGGAAGGACTTTTTGAGCCAGCCTGCTCCCGAGAATTACGTTGCCGGTCTAGGTAGAGGTGCCACTGGTTTCACCACCCGTTCGGATTTAGGACCTGCGCGCGAAGGTCCCACCCCAGAGCAGATCCAAGCTGCACTCGCAAAAAGGGCGCAACTGCTTGGCGCAGCTCCCCCAACGGCATACGGCGCCGGCCGCGAAAAGGGCAAAGAAGACAAGGCTGAGGAGGAGGAGGATGACGAACGTTTCCAGGACCCCGACAATGAAGTTGGTCTTTTTGCATACGGGCAATTTGACCAAGAAGATGACGAGGCAGATCGTATCTATAGGGAGGTAGATGAGAAGATGGACAAGCGTCGAAAAGCACGAAGGTTGGTACCCTCCTTTCTCCGTTATTCTAGAACCTTTCGTTCATCGGGTTTACCTCCCGGTTATCTGAATAGAAGACCGACTTGATTCCTTCGCTATATACAGGGAAGCTCGAGAAGTTCAAGAACGAGAAGAGTATGAGCGCAAGAACCCGAAAATCCAGCAGCAATTCGCCGACTTGAAACGTTCATTAGCCTCCGTTTCTGAAGATGACTGGGCTAACCTCCCAGAAGTCGGGGACCTTACGGGCAAAAACAGACGGGCCAAACAGAATCTTCGGCAGCGATTCTATGCAGTACCAGACAGTGTTCTTGCTAGCGCAAGAGACTCTACGCAGTTCGAAACTACGGTCACGGATGATGGCAATCAAGCAGATACACGTGGGGCGGAAGTTGCAGACGGAACAATAACCAACTTTGCTGATATCAGTGCTGCCCGTGACAAAGCACTGAAAGTTAGACTCGACCAGGCGGCTATGGGGTCCTCCGGCGACTCTACTTCCGGCAGTGCGACGAGTATTGACCCGAAGGGATACCTTACGAGTCTTACGCAGTCAGAACTCAAAGCCGGCGAGGTAGAGATTGGTGATATCAAGAGGGTTCGCGTTTTATTAGAATCAGTCACAAGGACCAACCCGAAACATGCCCCTGGCTGGATTGCACTTGCTCGATTGGAGGAACTCGCCGGTAGAATTGTCGCTGCCAGAAACTGCATCGCCAAGGGTTGCGAGCTTTGTCCAAAAAGCGAAGACGCATGGCTTGAAAATATTCGGCTTAATGAAGGCCACAATGCTAAAGTAATCGCCGCAAACGCCATCCAGAACAATGATCGCTCCACTAGACTGTGGGTGGAAGCTATGAGGCTAGAATCTGAGCCCCGCGCAAAGAAGAACGTCCTAAGACAGGCAATTCTTCACATTCCGCAGTCCGTTGCTATTTGGAAAGAAGCTGTTAATTTGGAGGAGGACCCTGCAGATGCGCGCCTACTTTTGGCGAAGGCGGTTGAAATGATACCTTTGTCCGTGGAGCTCTGGCTTGCCCTTGCTCGCCTTGAGTCTCCTGAGAATGCGCAAAAGGTTCTGAATGCTGCCAGGAAGGCCGTTCCAACGAGTCATGAGGTGTGGATTGCTGCTGCGCGATTACAGGAGCAGATGGGCACGTTCAGTAAAGTCAATGTGATGAAGAGAGCAGTGCAATCACTCGCGAGGGAGAATGCCATGCTCAAGAGGGAAGAATGGATAGCAGAGGCCGAGAGGTGTGAGGAGGAGGGCGCAGTCCTGACGTGCGGGGCTATCATCCGGGAGACACTGGGGTGGGGTCTCGATGAGGACGATGATAGAAAAGATATTTGGATGGATGATGCAAAGGCTAGTATAGTCCGTGGAAAGTATGAGACTGCAAGAGCCATCTATGCTTATGCCTTGCGTGTCTTCGTCAATCGCAGGTCCACCTGGCTCGCGGCAGCGGATCTGGAGCGCAACCATGGCACAAAAGAGGCCCTGTGGCAGGTCCTCGAAAAAGCCGTGGAAGCTTGTCCACAAAGCGAAGAGTTATGGTTGATGCTTGCAAAAGAAAAATGGCAAACCGGGGAGATTGATGAGGCCAGACGAGTGCTTGGCCGGGCTTTCAACCAGAACCCCAATAACGAAGATATCTGGCTGGCTGCTGTTAAGCTTGAGGCAGATGCACAACAAACAAGTCAAGCTCGGGATCTCCTCGCAACTGCTCGCCGCGAGGCCGGAACCGACCGTGTCTGGATTAAAAGCGTTGCTTTCGAACGGCAGCTAGGTAACATTGACGAGGCGCTCGATTTAGTGAATCAGGGCCTCCAGCTTTATCCCAAGGCGGACAAACTTTGGATGATGAAGGGTCAAATTTACGAATCTCAGAATAAGTATCCGCAAGCTCGTGAGGCGTATGGAACAGGCACCCGTGCCTGCTCCAAATCTGTTCCTTTGTGGCTTCTAGCTTCAAGACTAGAAGAGAAGGCCGGCGCGGTTGTCAAAGCTCGCTCAGTCCTTGATCGAGCTCGTCTTGCAGTCCCTAAGAGTGCAGAGCTATGGACTGAAAGTGTCCGGGTCGAACGGCGCGCGAATAATGTTGGCCAGGCCAAGGTCCTGATGGCAAAAGCATTACAAGAGATACCAACATCTGGACTACTCTGGAGCGAAAGTATTTGGCATCTCGAGCCACGAACACAGCGGAAGGCCCGTAGCTTGGAAGCAATCAAGAAGGTTGATAATGATCCGATCCTGTTCATAACTGTGGCACGGATCTTCTGGGGCGAACGTCGATTAGAGAAAGCAATGACCTGGTTCGAAAAGGCTATTGTATCCGACAGTGATCTTGGCGATGGCTGGGCTTGGTATTATAAGTTTTTATTGCAACATGGCACCGAGGAAAAACGAGCAGATGTGGTGTCAAAGTGCATTTCCACCGAGCCCAAACACGGGGAGGTTTGGCAATTCATTGCTAAGGACCCGATCAATGCACATAAATCGACTGATGAGGTCCTCAAGATGGTTGCAGAGCGACTTTCATAAGTAATTAATAATAAAGAATTATTAAATGGGTCTGGTATAGTAACCTCGGATGCCCTGAGAGGCTCCAATTCTATGGTTACCACGACGGCTAAAATATAATAAGCACTTTAGTATACACAACGGATACAAGGAAACCCATCTTCATAACTCAAAGGTATGATAACAAACAAAAAAGAATATAGAAATAGAAGTGAAACCAGCCTATGTAGGATATAACAAATCACGATCATGCCTCAATGATATATAGGTCGTAACCATGCTTCCAAAACAAAGAATCTTAACACCACCGACCAAATGAATTGTCTCCTGTAAACTAGAATGAAAGAAACCCAAGGAGAGAAGAAGATGAAAAGAAAAATAAATAAAGATAATAAACACCAAGCAATGGGTATCGAGCGAGTTTGCCGCATATTCACAAACCCTGGTAAGCGTTTGTTTTTTTGCTTGTCTTTCTTTCTTTCTCACTCATTCACTCATTTTCTTTTTATTTCTTCTTTCCCTTTCTCCAAACCTTTCCTCTTGGTATTTCCCTACCACCCTTCGGCCTCATTCTTTGAAGAAAGAAAGGGAAAAAAAAAAAAAAAAGTCAATGTCAAATTGTAGACTGAATTGACGTCAACCTTCGGGATATATCCAAGTGCGTAGTGCATTCGAAGGTTTGTAAGGTCATAGGTAAATTCAGGAGGGAAGAAAGCACAAGAAGGAGAAATTTGGAAAGGAAAGCAAATTGATGAAAGATGATGGAACGAGACGTGAAAAATCGCTTTAACTCCGAACCAATAACGAGTTGGCAGTATCATGCGCCAATGGACAGTTTCGTTCGTACTCCAAAGACGCCTTTGATCGAGATGCTGCACTGTTGAATACTGTGAGACTGAAAATGTGTATAGATTCATGGAAACAGGTACTAGTGTTGTTGTTGTTGTAGTAATTTCTTTCTCTTTTTTCCTTCCTTCCTTGTTTCCTTTCTTCTTTAACAAGAGAGGAAAGAGAGGGAGAGGGAGAGAGAGAGAGAGAAGGGAATTTTGGAGAAATGTTGGTTATGAGGCCAAGGACAAGCACTCATCCAGTAATGACCCCAGTTGATCTCGGTCTGCTACCGTACCCCCTTCCCACTCTACTTCCTCATCGTCCACCTCCATTTCACCTGGAGAATTGACGAGTTTTGTATTGTCCTGAGGGAGCGCCGCCGCTTCATCATTCCGGTCTTGTTTATCGGTCTCAAGCTCATCCTCAAAATACCCACCCATTATTTGGTCCACAATGAGCGGCATATGACTGAGAACTCCACCACCAAGCTCTAACGCTAATCGAAGGTCTCTGACCCCAAGAGGCTTTCTAAAACTGGCTTCCTTAGCTTCCACAGGAAGCAGGCCTGTGGCACTATCTTTCAGAATCTCTCCGCGGGTGAAAGCTAATTCTTCTCGCTCAAGTTGCTGGCGGTATCGGCGCATCATCATGCCATTGATTGTACCAGATGGGCCGTTGGACCTCGTGCGTGAAAACACAACTGACAGAACTTCCTTCACGAATGTTTCCGTAGCGATTGCCATGACCTCTGCGCAGGGAAAGCCTGCACCGCTAACGATTGACTCCTCATAGCATATCGGAATCATACGCGCATGTATGGACTCCGCGTCAGGGAACTCACCAGTCTCAGATGCCAACGGCTGCGCATAACGTTTCCGTATTTCCAATTCCCAATCTGTTGCCAACCTAAAGGTAAGCCTCATCCGAGACAAGGTCAGATGCGTTTAACGACTGAACCTACTTGTCTTGTTTAACCCGCCTGCGCTTGCCGGTACTTGACTCGGCAATTTGATCTGTTTTGCTAGATGATACTCTTCTACTTCATTGGGCGTAGTTTCGCTAGGGTCGCGCTAATTGGAACGAGTAGTTAGATCAAATCTATCTGCATGACCAATTAGTCTTTAGGAGTTTTAAGTCCATACCTCTGGTATTGCCTTTATCCGCCGACGGTCTCGGGGAGGGAGCTGCATAACTTCCGTCTTCAACCTTTGCTCTGCTGCATCTCCCGATGTCGGCTTCGACACTACCGACGGTTTGTCATTTGCCGACACCCAGCTTGCGACTCCATGATCCGGAAGGTCCCTTGTGAGATTCCCGATAATTGCGCATACGAAATTGTTATGAAGGTGCTCGGTCTTCTGGTCGGCGCATATAATGTGGTCCACGCGCGATGAGAGTTCATTCTGATTCAGTTGTCCTACAGCGATAAGGTTAACATTAGTAGATGATCTATTAGAGAATGCGAGGTTAAAAGGCACTTCACCATGAGTCCATACCTAAGAGAAAGAGAGTTGTGGCCTCCTTATATTCGGCCCAGTTATCGCCGATAGCCGTTTTCAGCTCCGTGTAGATAGGCTCAAGGTCCAGTCGCGGCACCGAGATTAGAGCTTTTGTAGATTTCTGGTTCGCTGTACTATTAGGAGCTGCATTCTTCGAAGAAGCTACTGTGGTGGATGCGGACTCCGTCCGACTCAGAGCAGCCGGGTCAATCTGCATGGTTGGGATCTAGCAAAAAGCGCGACAGGCTGCGCGAAGCCGGAGATGCGGGGAGAACTAGGCCTTCATGAAGCGGATTTCATACTAGAAAGGTCCGGGAAACAGATAAAGGTGGGTAGGTAAAAAAAACATGCGAAGTACGAAAGAATTGCGATGACAAAGGCTGTTTGGTTGATGAACGAAATTATGGAAGGAGGTTGAAGTTGACCTAAAAAGCTGAAGTTGGGTTTCTTTTCCCCGCCAAAAAATAAATAAATAATAAGATAAAATAAATGAAAATAAAATAAAAATAAATTGTTATATACCAATGTCAATTTCCTAGATCTTCAAAATAAATAGAAGATCAATTTTCTTTTGAATTCTTTTTTTTTCCATTTTCTTTTTCTCTCTTTTTTCTTTTGTTGTTGTTGTTGTAACCCTTGTATTGATCATTGATATTTGCTGTCTTCACGTTTACTTCTCTAGACCTATGACAGGGAGAAACACAATATATATAAAGGAGAGAAAGAAAGAAAGAAAGAAAGAACACCGGATTTAATTGTTAATAGTATAGTTTCACAATATTCTCACTAAGTACTCCAAACAACCGACTAATTTCTGCCATAATTTCCTCAATTTCTGTTGACAACTGGCCAGTTACAAGCACTACCTGTGAATTAGTCGTTGGTGTCCAAAATGTACTTCACATGTTGCATTGAATCGGTCAATGTCCACAGAGGGGAAAAAAAAAAAAGAACTTACCATAAGCATATAGCAAGGCATAATCCTCATCTGTAGATAGACGAGAAGCTTCGTAATCCTTGCGATAGTGGAATAGACGGGCGAGAAGTCGGTCTCTGGCATGTTCAATGCTAGGAAGAACATCGCTTAGGGGGTATTCGAGTTTCATCGATGAAGCCATCACTGTACCCTCAATTAGGAACTAAGCTTCCTAGACTTGATTCATCCCAGACAACATACCTGACAATAAATGGCTAATGCGAGACGATAACTGTTGTCTTTCCTTCACAGTGTACCGAAGGATCGAGAGTTCTCCCTCAGATGCAGTCATATTTTTGTCGAGTTCGATATTGATCGCAAGGAAAGCATCCACCATGCCCCTCGTGCGACGTAGGATATTACTGTATGCTGCGTCGGGAAATGCACCCTTTAATTCAAACTCAGAGCGAGCAGATGCCTGTAAAGACTCCAAACGTGCAAGGAATCGCTCAACCTCTAGTTTCTCTCTAGGGCTCATGAAGCCCGGACTATCTGGAGAATTGACCATGGTGGACAATGGGCCCTGTTTCCAGAGCAGACTCATCCGAAGCCAGAGCAGGCTGAGACCATCCTTGAGTCTCATTCGTGCGCTGATAGGCCAAACCAGTCGCGTGACGATAATGCCCCAAATGCAGCCAGACAACACCGAGGCAACACGATGAAGGGCAATATCAGTGATAACTGGACTGTCACCCCCCTCATCCTGGTCGTCTTTCCCTTCCCTTTGGCTTAACGAATAGGCATATAAAACTGAAAGGTTATACGTAAGCATGATGAACCTGCCCATCGGACCTTGCCCCTTGACGATAATTAGATAAGACGTCCAAGTCGCCATAAATAATCCAAGAGGGGCAAGTCCAAACACATTCCCATCTGTCGTGTACCACGCCGCGATGGCACAAAGAGCCCCTAGAGAGGTACCTAGAAAGCGGGCATATCCGGTCGTGTTTGACGCACCAATTGTCATGGAACATACCAACATGTATGACAACAGGCCCCATTCCCCTCTCCAATGAGAGTAGAATGGCCTCGTAGATGGGAGGAAAGACGGCAAAGCATAGAGTGCTGCTCCTGTGCCAACTTTGATGGCAAACTTAGTGTCATCTTGCCGGAAGATCCCGAGTGACTTCCATATGCGATAGCTAAAACTCCCTTTCCCGGTTGCTTTGAAGCTCGGGAACGGTTTAGGAGATAGCTTAGCATTGTTGACAATTGACCTAGCATCACCTAGAATGGGATCAGGCCCAACTGAAGGACGTTCTGCGAGCTAGTCAGCGCCATTGCAATAATCGAGATTTGAACCATCCTGCCTGACTCACCGAGATCCTTTCTCTCTAATCCAGCATCTCGGTGCCAAAATTTCAACCAGCTCCAAGATTTGCCGGTGGGTCTCTCTTCGGCCTCAAGCTGCAGTTCATCCAGGATCATCAATAACTCCTTTAACTGCTCACCAAACTCCAGCAGCGAGAAGCTGAAATGACCACAACTAGCGGCAACTTCCTCAAGGTCTGCCTCAACTTCTACAGTCTGGATATTCAGAACATCCCTCTGTCGATATATAGTCTTTAACGCCTCTTCACGCGAATCCCGATAGAGATCAAGGGCACGATCCAGACTGGTGCGAAACCTACTGTTAACAGCTACTCTATAATCTGGCGCAGGCTTGAAAGGAATTTCCTTGAAGATTTCTTTTAGGGTGAAAGCAAGTGATCGCTACTCCGCAGTCAGGATCGGGTAGTGATGATATTACGTCGAAAGTGTCCTCTTACCATTGATGGCCCTAAGTGGCTGATAAATAGAGCAAAAATATCAGCAGGATAAAGAACATTCTCCGGCCCTGAGACTGACTGGTCTCTTTCGGGGCTTGAACTAGGCCGGTCAGTGTCCGAATCTGAATTCCCATCTTCCGACCTTTCGTCGATCCGCTCTAAAAACGAGCGCTCCTCGTGGAGCGACCACGGACTAGGTAGAGGCACCGAGTGAGTTCCATTGAGGGTTGGCTCTTGGCGAACAAGGTGCGCCGTCTCAGTAAGCTTTGTTTGCTTCAGCAACTGGAATTGTAACAGTGCTGCACTACGCAAACCGCCCAAGTTATGAGTAATATCTTGCACCCAGCGCACAAGCTTTTTCTCCAGCCTATATTCTTTCTCTGTCCCTGCCACAAAATGCTCTAGTTTAGCCTCTCTCACAAGTTTGTCAAGTTGACTATACGCTTTTTTGTGGCGGGTGGCTGCGTGTATGTATTCTCCGGTCTGTAACTCTGATTCAGAGCCGGTGAGAAAACTCTCAGTTATCAGAGCTAGCATGGTAGCTAAAGTTTCAGTGACAGTAAGCAGGTTTGACCGGAGCTTTTTCCGGGCAGATATTGGAAATATAACAAATGAAACGGCCATCGCAACCGTTACACCCATGACAACCATTTTCAGTACCTGTGAGATCTTAGCAAACGACAAATCCCCATTCTGTACGGCACCTTCCTTCGTCAGGACGGTGATTGTGGACAGCGAGGCTAGTGAACAGGCGACATTCACAAGAGGATCACCCAGCCTCTGTTTGATCCATCCGATGAAGCCTAGGCCACCGCCACAAAAGACTATCAGAACTACAGCATGGCCGACGGGAAGGAGGTCAAGAGTGTCCTGGAAAAACCGAGACACACACATGCTTGTCAGAGAGATGAACGCGGCGTACAGGAAAGCCAATAAGGCACATATCAGTGCCTTGTACATGCTCCCTTGGGTCCTCGCTGGGTGAAAATAAACCGTGACGGTAGCCACCACATGTTTGCCGTCTTGATGGCCCAACAGCGAAGCAATCGCTGGCACGAAAGTTGCAAGTGATCCCAGAAAATACGCCAGGCTGCATTTCAGAACTCCGATCCCGAGTTCTGAAGAGACAGCTTGACGCATCAATAGTACGATATCCAGCAGCTTCCCCCAAATTCCCAAAAGTAGTCCCTTGCGACCCACGGTGACTTCTCCGGAGAGTAACCCCCGGCGTTCTTCATCACTACCGCTATTTATTTCAGAATAAGGGTTCCGCAAAGTGATTAAACCTTTTAAACGTTGGCCAGTCCGAGGTAAGACAAATGTAGCTTGGCGTAGCTTTATAATAATCCTCAGGTTAGCAACGGTAACTTTTGCCTTGAAGCTGTAAGTATACAACAGCGCGCTAACAGGGTACCTTTTTGGGTCGCAAGAAGCGACGGGAGCTAGTAGTGGACGACTGCGTAGGCAGCGACATCTTCATCTCGTTTCACTTGTTCCGCCTATCTTCCCCCAGAGTTTGCAATATACTCCATGGGGCTGTAAAAGAAAGGCTTTTCAGGGTACTGAAAAATAGTTATAGGCGATCATTGCTTTGTCTATCCGACCTTCTCTCACAGCCGAGTGAGGGGGGAAAAAAAAGAAAAGAAAGAGAACTTTTGGAGAGAGAGAGAGAGAGAGCGAGAGAGAGAGCTTGATCTTGGGTCACCCGTCCGTCATCTTATCTTTTATCGCCACATCCCCGCTCTAGATTCCACACACGATAAGTCCTTGCTCTTCTAGAGAGTGGTCATAAATGTTTAAATTAAATATTCATACTAGTTAGAATTTGGAATCCGATTGCTTTCTCTCTCTCTCTTTTCCTCTCCCCCCCCCTTATTCCCTCTTGTCTTGATCAAATCAGTACTATAAGCCGAGTGGACGGCAGTAAGGCAAGCGTGTACTGTCATTTCCAGATATATCTATATCTATATGACACACACACAAAAAAAAAAAAAAAAATAAGAGAAACGTTCTTCCTTCCTTTCACCCTACTTCAATCCCTCCACTTGCCACACCTTCACTGCTGCATCCGCTCCAGCCGATGCAATCTTCGAATCTGAAAGCCAAGCCACCCCGTTAACGCCCTCCTTATGAGCGTTAGACACTTGTAGCCAATCCCCGGGGCTTTTCAAGCTCCATACAAAGATATTGGTATCCAGTGCTCCGCTCACAACATGGGTGCCGTCACCATTCCATGCAATGGAAGTGATTCGGGAGGTGTGCGCAGTCCAACGATCCGTAACAAGGTTGCCGTCAACAGACCTGTAGACGAGTACACGACCACGAGAGTCACCAACTGCCAGCAGAGTACCGTCTGGTGAGAAAGCGAGAGCAGAGATCGGGTTCCGAGAAGCTTTGAGACTTGTCTTAGGGGACAAGCTGGTACCTGAAATCTCGCAAATCTGAACGGTTGAGTCTTCGCCACCGATAGCTGCAATGTTATCATGTGCTGCCACGGTCGTGACTGGGAATGCAGTTTTGAAGTCGCCCGTCTTTTGGCCGTCCTGATATATTTCACCACCGTCCGTCGAACCTACCACCACCGTTGCCCCTCCTGCAGCAATCCCTTTTGGTTGTCCCGACAACTTCGAAAAGCTCCCGGTGTATGTCTTGGCACCAATGTCCATCGATCTGATAGTGTCATCCCAGGCTACACTGTAAATCCTGCCAGTACCCTCGGCTGTCGGCGCAAGGCCGGAGATGTACGTCGTATGGCTGTCACCGTCTACTTCTTCTGCAGCACCAGTAGGGGTATCCCAGCTGCACACTCTACCGTCAAAGCTTCCAGTCCACAGTGTGCTATCGCGACCAGACCGGGATTGCGTCAGGGAAGTGATGTTTTTCTGGTGGCCCTGAATGATTTGCCTAGGTTCTGGAGTGCCTTCAACCAGGTAATTCAATTCACCACCCAGTGACAAACTGATGAGCAAGTTGTCACTTCTACCTGGCGGCCAAACCACGCCGACTTGTTGGTCCCTAACATTTGTGCTCCCCTCGCCTCCAATATTCCAGGATTGCGTGACTTTGCCAGCTTCCGCATCCCAAATCTTGACGGTTTTATCGGCACTTGCTGTCACAAACTTCCGGGAGTCCTTGGACCATGAAACGCTGAAGATACTACCCTTATGCTCCCCTTCTCCTATCTGGCCTTTCGGCTCCCCTGTCTTACCGTCGTAGAGCCAAATTCTCCGGTCAGCACCAACGCTAACCAAGGTTGATCCATCCGGGCTAAAACCGACACCGTAAATGTAGTTAATATGCTTGTCACGAATACCCGTGTTGAATTTGAAAGGCGCTCCATGGTAGAAGACGAGATTTTTGTCGTCACCGGCTGCAGCGGCTCGCAGAGGGCGCTGCTGCCTGATTGAAACGGAGTTTATTGGCTGCGTGTGACCATAAATCTCACCGACGGTATTTCCACTATCCCAAGTAATACAATGACCATAGCGTTGCTTCCCATCACCAACGGCGATAATTCGTTGGGAGTCACCGTCCCAGGCGAGGTCATTGATTCTGCCGTTTACAATGCTGTATTCACCCTTCGTGATCCCTTCACCAACACAATCCCAGACCCTGACTAGACCGGTGACATCTCCACTGGCGACATAAAACCCTGAAGGCGAGAAGCGTGCGACCGTAGTCTGTGCCTTGTGTTCGGTATACTGTTTTGCAATAGCGGGGTCGTCGATTGAACGTAGGAAGATCGATTTATTCGCCTGAGTGCTCCCATGTCTCGTTAGCCAATATGATCTATTGCCTCTCAGGGATTTGATTCGTGATCATTCTGGCATTACCGCATAGGCAAGTCTTTCGCCTTTTGCATCAGACGAGAGTTGAGTGGGTTGACCCCTAACAGTGGAGGGGTTGGCGGCCCAGATGGATTCTAGGGAAGTGTCAGTAATCTATTAGGGTCACCATATAGAGATATAACGCGGATAGATGAACCGTTCGTGATTGACATGGCTGGACCAGCAGACAATATCAGTATCCGGGGGGGGGTAAAACGAGGACGATGGAATACGAAGTAATTAGTAGTTTGTGTTTAACACTGTATGAACTCGGCCGCTTGACGTATTTATCAGTGGGGATTCGGGAAAACAACTTGTTTTAAATATGGGCCGCGTACTCATATACCCCCAGATCATAAAACTTATCAAAAAAAAACGAATAGAAGAAAAGAAAAGGGCAACAAAAATACCCTTGGTCCATGGGATTTGTGGCAAATAAAATTACATGTTCAATCCTGTAACCCCTCCAATACCGATATCCTTTCAGTTTAGTTATGTTATACACTGGCTTCAAATACACACCCCGGGATTTCTGTCCGCTTCATTAAAACAAACAAGAAAAGAAAAGGAAAAGGAAACAGAATTTGGAGAGAAAGTGAAAAATAGAAATGATGAAATAGGAAGATTTAGTATCGCGTATCGAATCCATTGTGCAAATTCCCCCTTAGTTCATTTTAGAACATACTGCTTCCATCTAGCTTCGCCTTGAGTTCTGCCGCCAATATTTCAGGATGTTTATGCACACTGGGCATTAGACCAAGGCCGATAGCCCTTCGAATAGCCTTTGCGATTTTCCGTTGGTTGACAGGCCTCAGACCAGTTGTATTCCGGTGCTTTATGCGTCCCATCGGGGTGATATACTCGGACATGATGGAAAAGTTCTGTTACAAATGCACATTGACGGTCAATTTGTGTTTAGGGACTGATTGATTATATGGAGCAATTAAAGAAAGAACAGAAAGAAAAGAAAAAAAAAATACATACCTTGTACAGATCAAGGGGGTTCATATTCAGGGAATCAAAGGCATCTGTAGCAGGACTGTGACGCTTCCTCCACTTCTTCATTTCGGTCGAACTGAGATCATGAGGCGTATAGACATCACCGGCTTTCCATTCTCGGGTCTGATATTTCTCCAGAATACGACTCTCCCCTTGTGTCTTTTGATCCTCCATGAATTTTTGTCGATTTGGTAAACGACGGCCCTTGAACATTCTAGGTCCTATTTAAAAGTTAGAGACCGTAGCTTCTTCTTCTTCTTCTTCTTCTTTTATACGTACTTAAGTTACTGCTGGCAGCACGCTGATGAGCAGAGGTATCTGTCGCAAGGGTCGAATTCCACCGACAAGGCGCCATAAATCCCATTGTTGACCCAAAGGTGCGCAATGGGGAGAAAGAGAAAAGATGAAGGGCCATTTTTTCTTTTTGGATTTTCTTATTCTGTTAAAAATCTATCTGATGCCTCCCCTCCAAAAAAAAAATCAAGATCAAGTCAAATCAAATTTTTTTTTTTAAGAAAAAAAAGAATACAAGGTAAATTGGGGGTAATAGTAAATAGTGGTAGTGAATAAGTCAGGTTGATTGTCTTTGGAGAGAGAAAGATTGGGCGGAAAAATGTTCGGAAGCGGATAATATATTATAAATTATTTACATACAACGCAACAAAGTATTATTGAAATAATACCTAATTACTTTCTGTATTATATATTACGCTCCGCGCCAAGAGAGTCGCAACGAACTTTCTCCTCCGCATCTTCCAAAAAAACTCCGCTGATAGTTAACCAATTTCTGTTTATACTCCACTTCTTTTTCTGCCATTGAGTTTTGCCCGTGTGATGCTGTAAGGTATGCTGCATTCCCGATCATTTCTATCATTATTTCAACCTCTAGTTGTATAGTCCCGGACACGATACAATTGGTATCCGCCATGCAGTCTCACCTCACTCGTAAAGTCTTCAAAGCCATTTTGAACAATGAACCACTATCGTCCTCGCAATGTCGTCACAGGTTACTACATACCCTACGAAGCCATCGGACCCGGAGCCCAGTCCTTCCCAGCTCCTGTTATTCCCAACGCCGTGGATTTTTCGCGTTCAATGTGGGAACGTCGACCGTCCCTCCGACAACGACTGTGCCTTCAGAAGCTGGCTTGAAGCCAATGAGTGACCTAACGAGGTCAATGCAAGATAGAAGCCGGGGTCCCACAGACAGCATTTTAGCAAAGGCCTTCCAGGACTTTTTTGCGGCACGCGCCGACGCCCCAGGCGTTATTACGGGATTCCAAGCTCGCCTTCTCATCGTGACCTGGAAGCATTTGCGTGCCCGTGAAAATGAAATGGAACCCGAAGACTGGCAGTTGATATTCACTGCGGAAAACCTAGAAAACATTCTCTTCGTTTTGTCACAAGCTAAATGCCTACCGGAATCGCGCGATGTCATTCAACGACTAGCACGTTACGTATTTTCAGAACTTTGCGCGGATCATGGATTCGGTCCCAACCATATCGGGCGGCCTGCGCTCATTGCCTATATCCATATTCAGGCGCTGAATGGAAATCCGGAAGGAGCGCGGCACGTCGTAGAGAAATTCTGGAACCGACTCCGCAAGACCAACCCCTCTCCCTGGCTCACAGTCATGAAAGGGTTTGCTATGAACGAAGATAGGCATCTACTTAGACGCACTACCAAAATTCTCCATAATTATGGTGTTACATTCGACCCCAGCTCCCACGAAGAGTTAATCAAGATGCTCATCGAACAAGATCTTCCTGCTGCAGTGAAGATAATGTATGAGTGCCCTTTGTTTGATGGTCAGGAGCCTACGTTTGCTACCAAAGAAACCGTGATTAAGTACGCAATCCTGCATTCCGAAACCGCCTGGGCCGAACCTATTCAAAAATCCCTCTGTCAAATGCCAATTACGGATACTATTGGCATCACTTTACTTTGGGAAGCTGCCCACGGACAAGGTGCAGCGGCAGTTGCGGAGAAGGTCAGGCTGTTGGTAGCAAGTAACCCGGAGATGAAGTCATCACTCAATGTCAAATGCATCAACAACTTGTTGGAATACGCCAATTTTATCAAGGACCCTCAATTGGCTGCCGAATATGCCGCACTTCTGTCGCAATGGAATTTGCAGCCTGATGCCCAGACACGTCTTCTAAGACTTGAGTCACATATCCAGGCTATAAATGTAGAGGAGACATTGAAATGTGTTCAAGACTTATACGATATCAACGATACGGCTCATGAGGACCTGTCCCTGATGAACAAATTAATAACCATGCTTTGTTTATCAGGGCAAGGGGATGCCTTATTCGAGCAGATCTCTTCGTTTCTCGATCCGTTATTTGAGAACAACGCACGTCTAGAGCCAGAAACGCTAGCGGCATTGACACACATGTTGCTCCATCGTCACGACTGGGAAGGTGTTTCAGAGCTCCTTCGTCCCCGCTTGGCCTCGTATGATGATGAAGGAAGATCGAAAATTCGCAAGGCACTCACCAACTTCATCTTGGATCTTGATCATAATGGAGCGGATGCCTGGGAGGCGTATGGATTGTTGCAGCTGGGCTTTCCTGAAGCGAGCGTCAGCACGCGTACTGACATCATGATATCCTTCTACAAAAGAAACAGGAGTGACTTGGCGTACCTAGTGTTCGGGCACATGAGGCAGACCGAAGACTTCTCTCGGCGCCCGAAGCCAGACACCTACACGAAATGCTTTCGGTGGATAGCTAGAACACGTGATGCAGAACATCTGGTGCTTGTTCACAACATGCTCAAACTTGATGTAGAGGTCGACCTCAACACCAAGCTCTTAAATGGGCTAATGCTCGCCTACGCTGCTTGCGACATGCCTGAGAAGAGCATGGAAGTGTTCCGCCAAATTCTTCAGTCAGACGAAGGCCCCACGCACAAAACGATTTCAATCTTCTTCAAGCTATGTGAGAAGCATCACAATGGCGCCCATGAGGCAATGAGGATGATGGAGAAAGTCAAGCTGCTCGAGATTGAAGTTGACCGCCGGCTATACACAGCTTATATTGAAGCTCTCGCAGCACAGTGCGAATTCGATCTTGCTATAGAGGCTGTAGACAAGATGCAAAGTGAAACGGGATATTCACCCAATCATAATTCGTAAGCCACGCGTCATTTGGTGCCCTCTTGCCCGTGATACTCGAGCTAACGTGTCCTTTAGGATCGGGTTGCTATATAATGCCATGCCGTATCAATATTGGAAAGATGAGGTAGAGAAGTGGGCCAAGGATAGGTATCCGGAATTATGGACACAGTTAGATGGCGTTGAGCGCATGGAAAAGGATGAAGAGGAAGGACCGAAGTTCAACATCATGGGCTACGATGTTACTATCTAAGACTGAAGGACATTTGTTTATTTATATACATTGGAAAGCGAACCGAATCCGTGAACCTGATTGGGTACTTCGTTTAAACGAAGTGATTAACTTTTTTATCACCGACCATACACGACACCTCCAGAGCAGTTGATACCCCATTTCCCTGAAATCGATGAATAATTATATATATTGAAACAGTCTCCAAGGCTTTGCCCCTAAGTCCTCGACGACGCTCACGTAAGATTTTAGGCAGGTCTCTACTGATCTAGTATTTGTATTAAATTGCCTCAGCTTCAGGTTCAAGTATGTACATAAGATCCCAATGCCTTCCCTTTGTTTCTTTCCAAGGGCTGAAATCTAGGAAGTACTAAGAAATATCTGCCAACTCAATCTACAAACCAACAAAGCTCTTCAAGCAATCATAAAAAAGCATGGCCGTTTCATTTCAAGGAATCAGTCTCCATGTTACAATCCACATAAATCCCGACAACCTTGAAAAATTCTGGGAATTATTCAAACCAGTCTATGATAAAGTAATTGATGAGCCAGAATGTACTTTCTTCGAGGTGTACCAGTCCTCTGAAGAGCCTGGGACACTGTCCTGGGTTGAGAATTGGTCTGTATACCGGAATACATTTTGAATGTGGATAGTAAAGCTGACTTGATTCTTACTTGGTATAGGTCGAAACCAAAGGAATGGTTATTTGAGGCATGATCTGGATTGATCCCTGCTCAAAATTTTCTTGGAGCGCTGGCTAACATAGAATTGTAGAACCAACTTACAAAAGAGTATTATCGCGATTACCTTGCTACTACAACCCAGATGTTTACAAAGCCCCGTGAGGCTAGGATCTTTGACCGTGTGGGATCACCTTTCATCATGGTTAAAAAGGAGAATGGTGGATGCTAATTGTGTCGCTACCGAGAGCCTGTGACAATGCAGAGCTCCCTACTGCACCGTCTAACACTGAAGAAGCAGAAGAATATTCTAAGTCGTCGTCACTCATGGCCTTTTGATTTCCTTTTGTTCTGCTGTATCCCATGTATGCAATGGACAGAATTGTCGTAATTAATAACCATAAAACTGCTTATATGCAGTTGTGTATAAACCCGGAATATGCAATATCATAAACGAGAAACATCATGCCGTCAGTCTGCCCGAGCCCACTCACTTTATACCTTGAGTTTAGAGAGTCTCTTGGTCATGCTAATTCAGAGTTAGTGAAGCCTTTCGGGTTTGGATCAGGTAGCCAGGGATACACACAAGTCAAAGAAGGAGAACTGACTAGGCCCGCTACCGTACTCGTACACAAACCGACTTGCAAGGTAGCTGCCAAAAATAGCCCGCAGATAATTTTCAGGCACCTACAAAAATTGTTAGTCTGGTGGATAGGGCTAATTGAGAATAGGGAGCTCACCCGCTCAAGAATCGTATTGAGACCGATCTTGTCCAGAAGTAGTTTGGGGAGGGCATCATTAAGCACTGAACGGCGCAGCTCAACATTGCCCCATAGATCAGTCTCTTGCAACTCCTCATCAAGCTTGGTAATGGCGACACTAAGGCGATCACTCAGGACACTGCGAAGGAGGCCAGTCTGCTCGTGTTCGCGCCAGATTGCCTCAAACTCAAGAGTAGCATTCTGTTTGATAACCTCTTGCACTTGCCTGACGTAATCCTGGTAGAAAGTGGGGACGCTTCCATCATCGCGAACACACATATTCTCCACAAACTCCTCATCGTTGAAAGACAACGAGGCGAGCACCTCGAGAGACGATGATGTCACGCCTCCCTTGTTGGCCGAAGCATCCTTAAACAGAATGCAACCAGCTCTCTCAAGTCGGAGCTTGCTGTCTTGCGTGATGAACAGATTGGCGCCCTCAACAATGTACGGAATTGTAGTTTTGCCATCTCGAATAAGCTTGCCAACAGTTGAAAGGTCAATAGACTCTGGTCGCCCACCACAAGGGACAAAGGTATCGTAGGGAAGCTCTCGGCGCAGATGGAATGTGTTACGGAAGATCATTCCATTATGCACCAATTCGCCATTGGGAAGTTTGATATTGCTCTCATCCACCAAAACACGATAGCCTTCTGGTGACAGTTTCGACAGGTCAAATTCCGAGATGGTGACTCGTTTTTTGGCAAGTCGGACTAATTCCTCGTGATCCAAACCCTTCGGGTCGACGATTACGCCAGAACCATCCACAATGGCAGTGTACTTCTCATTGGCGAGAAGGATTTCATTTGACCCTAGATCACCATCGGGACCCCCGGTCTGCAACTTCCGAACAGTGGACGGGTCGATCTTCAGCTTGCGGTAGATACCCAGGACGTACTGACGGACAGAAAGTGTTGTCATGCCGTAGGTATCATGGGGAATACCGCCCAACTTTGGACTCTTGCCAGTGAAAAACGACTTCCACCAAGGAGCGCCACGGTTTCGGGCATGCTCCGTAGCCCAATCCACCAACTCTGCCGTGTTCTCATCGGGGCCCATGAATAGAATTTCATCCTTTCCATGCATGTCCACAATCGGGTCTTTGATTCCTGGGCTGACAGGTGGTAACAGGAGATCGAGAATGCTATCGATATACTTCTCAAATGCAACACGCGCCTTGTCCTGGTGGTTTACATCCAGCAAAATCACGCCCTTGGCTCCTCCCTCGGGAATATCTTTGTTCTTGCGCTGCTGGGTGTTGGCCAGGTTATAGTTCTCATCGAAAAGAGAGCGGGCATTAATGCTGTAGGACTCTTTGTTCCTACTCTTGACAATACGAATACCACCACGAGCGATATCACGGAATCTTAGATGGAATCCACGAAATTCTGAGCTGATCACCAAGAACATACCGTAGAGACGTTGAGGATACTCGTGCTCCGGCAAAAAGTCAGGGTTGAGCCGGAAGCTGAGAGCTACCTTGGTAGGTGTGAAGAAGTTGGTTTTGAGTATGGAAGCATTAAACACGCGGAAGGCACTCATGACCATTTCATCATGTTCATTGGCCGCAGTGCTTGAAATGAACTGCTTTAATTTAGGACCACTAAGGACCTCATCGACCTGAAGGCGCAGATAGCTTAGTGTGGGGAGGAAATCATCCTCAGCAGGGCCGCGCGTTTGCACGTAATGAGTATTGGCAAAATCAAGGTAGAGCTTGTGAATCAACTCCGGATACTTGTTGATGATCTCGGAAATGTAGTCCGACGTGAAAGTCTCTGTGCGCAGCCTCTTTTTGATTTTAGCCAACAACTCTGCATGGACACTGTTGTTGGAGTCCAAGAGGTCGGTCAGAGATGTGTATTCGGATCCTAAGCGGTTTAGGAACTGTTGCACGAAGACCCACGCACAATGGGCATAGATAGTTTCCTGCAAGCTCAGACGACCGACCGCAAAGTGATGCTGAAATCTGTTTTGAGGAACACAGTAGAGAAGAGATACCTCCTTAATGATTTGATGAATGGCTGCCTCGATGGGAGGATATTTAGCAGTAATTTCAATATCTTTCAATGGACGAAGATAAAGAGAGATGACCGTAATACCGTTGGAGAAGTTCTCCAGATATTTACGGGAGCTTGTGAGGCGATAATAGTGATAAAGGTCAGAGAGGGCACTAAACAATCCCATAGCAGAGCCCTGGCGGTAGGCAATCACAAGTCTCTTTTCGCGACTTTTTTCGATTTCAAACATCTCGATGACAGGGCCGGACCTGTTGACAGCATTGGTGATGATTTCCTGGTAAACAGCTTTTGTATTGGCCGTTGCTTTCTGCAGGAACCTCTTTTCTCCAATAATTTCGATGTTGGTCTCATCTGGGCCTGGATTGGGGTTGACAAATTGACATTTGTACACGAAATAGCAACGGAGCTGCTGGCCATCATCGCCAGGCATTGGGGTTGGCGAACGGAAGGTCTCAACGCGGTAACTATTACCCGAAGTCGAGCCATTGACGTACTTTTTGTCAATTCTCTGCTCATATCGGGGACCGTCCACAGTCGAGACGCCGGGTTTGCTGGTGTCTATATAAACAGCATGGTCTTCGGCCTCCTTGTCAAGACGGATTTCGAGCTTCTTATCGTCACGAGCATAAGCTGCAACTTTTGCCGCATACAAGGAAAGTATTTGTGTGACGATAGCGTCAACGGATTCAGTTTGGAAATATGTGTCATCGATTCCCAGTTGGTTGTAGAACCATTCTGTCTCACCGACAACAAATTCATTGGGGATGAAACCTTTGCTCTCCAACTGGTCCATGACTAGGATAGGTCTAGTTAGTCGTGTATAGGCAACGGTAGAAAGCATGAATCCAAAGACAAAACGACAAACAACCGGATTAACGGAAAGATTTACCTTGTTCCATTTGCTTCTCCTTCCCTTCAAATTTAGCGGCAATGTAACCAGGATCCTCCTCCGACAGGACCCGGTGCAAGCCACCACCGGGGATGCCCAAATGAGTAGGCTGGGGGGACGGTTGACGCACACTCGATCCTGCTACATTATCGAGGAATCTGTTATGAGGATGCCTCTGGAAGCCAATTGGAGTCCCAGCGCCCGATTGGGATCCATCGTTGCTACCATAGAGCTTGGGTCCTGAGCGCACAGGCAGGGTATGGGCGCCATTGGCCTGCTCGTCCGATTGCGGGGACGAGGAAGTAGTGGAAGAAACCATGACGTCAATTCAGATCAGAAAAAAAGAGGGAAGGGGATTGATCGAGAATGTATCTAATCGAGACAATAAGAACGAAACTGGAGAAAGTACGGGTCAGTTTATACGCATGTACAGTAAAGAAAGGGAAGAAAAGAAAGACTGGAGCTGTGGCGCAAAAGCCAAAAAGAGAAAGGGTTGATTGAGGGGAATGCTTTTCTTTATTCGTGGAGAAGGAAAGATAAGAAAGAAAACGGGTACACAAAGGGTCCAACAGCGATAACGAAATGAAAAAAACCACAACCATTTCTATAAGAACAAAACAAAACATACCTAGGTCTTCTTCTTACTTGATTCAATTGAGTTAATTCACAACAACAATTGAATATTTCCTTTCTTTTTTAAAAGCCCTTTGAAGAATTCTCGGCAATATAGTAGCACTGCGAGGGAAGAGGAGGGGTAAATATAAGTAAAAGAACCAGGGGAAAAAATATAGAATAAAGAATAAGAACCAAAAGAAAAGGAGAAATGTAAATGTTAAGAAGAAAAAAAAAAGAGGTCTATTTCTTAGTACAAGCCATGCAATCGACACGTCACCAGAATGAGACTTGTCAATAAATGTGATGAACAATACAGTGTATGAAGGGAGGAAGGTAAAGGTAATATATCAAAGATCAAATATAAAGAGGTATTATGTCGAACTGAGATTAATGATATCTCTTCAATGATCTTATTTGTATATAACTACAAGATCACATAGTACTACAGAAGTGGATATGAGGTCTTTATAAATTTTCTACACAAGCTGAGATCATACCCGGTGTTATGCGATCGGCCAGGCACGGGCACCGGTCCGGGCTGTCCTGTAAAAGGTTGGAGAAAAAAAGAGTCTGGAATTATTGATCCGCCCCCCCCCCCCAATCCTTGTAAGTAATGTGGATCCAATTCATTCTATGGATCAGGATGGCTTAGTTCATAATGGATCACTAGTCCTGACTCCTGCATGTTTCCTCCACGTTGTCCCCAACTGACATCGACTTTGATCTTCTATGAAATAATTAAGAAAGGAAAGGGGGAAAGGAGACCTCTTCCTTTCTTCCTGCGCATAGGTAAATAAATACAAGAATTCTTCTTTCCTTCCTTCCTTCTTTCTTTCTTTCTCAAAGTTGGTATATATAGGGTAAAATTTTAGAATTGAAAAGAAAAAAAAAAAAAAAAAATCCCTTGTCACTTGATCAACTAACCATGATGAATGAGAAGATAAATCCATATATTCCTATTATAACCAAACCCTCTGCCAGGTTTGCGGGGGCTCTTATTCCTAAAGTAGATTAGTGTCTTATGAGGCAAGAGGGAAAAATACCGCATGTGAAAGACGTGATTGGCTACTTGAAGCTAAATATGGAAAAATTGCCGCAAGTCGGCAGAATGGACATCTCAAGCGTTACCTAAGATAAGGTAGGTAGCTCGGTCGTACCTGCTTACAAAATCAACTAAATACTGGTTAATACAGATGAGTCAGTATGTATCTTTCTCAATCAATTCAAAGGGAACAATGTACAAGAATATATACACTGTATGTAATAATGAAAAGAATTTCTACATGGACAAAGCATCTTCTATAGCCACAGGTGAGTATTTTAGAGATAACAATAAGGAACAGATACTTGAGTGATGACCAGCAAATCATCTAATTGGGACCCGATTGGGGAGTCATCTGTGTGGCACTGTGGATTCGCTCTTATTGTGCAGCTCTCCACTTAGTAGGGCTGTCCGCCTCAAAATTGTATTTTCGTGTGTCATGGTTGGTAGTGACCTGCAAATCAACATCGCCCATTGTTGCATAAGAGTAGTTCTGCATATTTCTGAGAACCTACGCAATGAGAGATTCAAAAAATGCCTCAATTTCGTAACCCATGATCTTGCTCCTGTCTGTGCAGCTATGTTGTTTGCTTTTCATCAGGGTTGCTCCTGAAGCCTTAGTATACAGGTCAAACACCTCCACTTGATTTTGCATATAGATGTAGGAAATCTATACTGGCGAACAACTCATATGTATTGTGCCTTTGTCCTTCCTCCCAGCTCCAGCTCCCTCTTTTTGCCCCCTCGACTCAAGGGACATCCTGACAGATCTCTGACATGATTTCTATCATCTAAGTTATTTGATAATAAAGAAACATATCGAAACATATCGAATCCTGGAATCTTGTGAGTTATAAATTTAGTGAGAAGGTTTTTTTTTTTTTTTT